>SRHC01000190.1:0-63267 GCA_004794325.1 Pomacea maculata
AATATCTTATCTGATATATTAAATTTTGCTTTACCTGACAGATCCGAAAGTTTGTTCTTGCAATTGTTACTCGTTGATGCATAGACTCTGTTCTTTGTTGCTTCCTGTAGAGTAAGTTGATTCTGCTTGCCTCCAGGCGCTGGACCAGTGATGGTGGACAAATCTCCAGATGCTGCAGTGAAGCGAACAACGGGTGTCTGTGTCCTGGGATTGTTGTCAACTGTACAGCGAACTTACAACGATGTCATTCAGATTCTTTTACGAATTATTTTGTTGCCTTATACCTTTCTTGTGAATTTCACACTATGTCACTGTATTATTTTACTTATTTATTATGCGTTTATTTGCATTTAAGAAATGTAAGCTGCTATATTATGCTTTACCTGAGACAATCATCATCATCTACTATCAAGGCGCATACATAGCAATCACATTTCTCAAAAAAAATAAATTGTGTGAATGCTCTCTCTTCCAGAAAAAAATAAGCACGTAAAACTCAGACTTACGGCTTGTCGTATCACGAACTGTACTGTACTCGCGTTGTCGGTAGTCCACAGTAGTTACATTGCCTGCAATGGTGTATAATTGTCCAGATGGAGCATAGAAGTGTGCAGTAGGAGTCTGTGTCTTGTTTTTGTTGACATCTGTATAAAGAATCGACAATAATATGAGTTTTTAAATGTATAAACCCCTAGTAATAATTGTACAATAGCCTTGCCACTTACTGGATCCTAAAAGTTCAAGACAACTTTAAGTTGATAATTTTCGTTCAGGGCTTGTACTTTTGTGGATATTACCTACCTGAGAGTCTTTGTCAATTAGAAAGCTAAGTAAAGTGTCATAATATGTAGCACATCATAACAAATACAAACAACATTCTGAGCTAACCAAGGAAGGTATAATATAATTCGCATAACTGTAAGTAAACTTGAAAAAAAGTCTTTACAATCCTGGTTCTCTACATTTGTTCTTGTGTTTGATTTTAAGTTTGTAAATAAAAGCATCCACTAAAAATTCCCCTATGATTAATCAGTAAGAACGAAGCAGGCAGGGAGGCTTAAAAGGGTTAAGTAAAGTTAAAAGAAAAACAATGCTCACCTGATTACCCTATGTCCGTATAAAAAAATGTAAATCCATTATGAACAATATTAGGATAAGTAGAACCAATTGAACTAACCGCCTTTATCCATCATCTATTATAATGTCAAACAGCAAAAAGTTTTTCAAATCGTTACTATTAAATTTTAATAATAATAAGCGTATACCGCAAGATTGTGTTATTGTGTGTTTTTTGAGAATGTGTTTTCAATCCATGTGTAAAAAGACTAAGAAGAAATAACACTCACCTGATTACCGTACGTCCGGGTAAGAAGTGTAATTCAATGAAAAACAGCATTAGGATAAGTACAACAAACTTCAGAAACACCCTTTAGCAAATAACTATTACAATGTCAAACTAAAAAAAAAGAAAACAACACTTTTTTCAAATCGTTAATGTTTCCCAAAGAAACTGAAGAATAAACACTATTTTTTTCATATATGTATTTTAAATCGATGTAAAAGACCAAATCTTACAAGGTAGCGGAACAGGTGCTATTACCTTACATACAGAGGTGTTAAGACCTTACATAGGTCAGGGTCAGCTGTGTGTGAGGGTGGGACACATTTCCCATCCCTCAATGGTTTACTTTCTCCAACTCCCAAGTTTCCACTTCACAAATGAGCCAAGGGAGATAAGTAAGTATTTCCCATAGGTATAAACTGATGTGGACACGCCATGGGGTTGGACACTGATGCACTAGCGACTAAGCTGTTGTTCCCAACATCATAAAAATATATCGAAAGAACAATAAGTGACAAAATACTACAAACAATTTCACATGCTCTAAGAAGTAAAACTGTTTACTTTAATCATAGATATTGCTAGTACAAAAATGTTGCCTACCTTTCCGTCTTTTGATGTAAACAACGATAACTGCTACAATTATAGTGACAATAACAACAGCTCCAGCACTGCCCGCTATTATTCCTCCATGAAACAAATTTTCTATAACGATCACAAGACAAACAATCGTCGTTAAGCAAGTTGACTAATCAAACGTTTATAATTTTAGAAATGCTACATTCCATGGAATTGATTCATTTTAAAATACATTTACGTGTTGTAAGTTTTAACAAATTTGTTGTTTTGTAGTAAAGTCAACTGAAAGACTGTAACTGTATAGGACGGAGAGGTCACAAATCGGGATGTAGTTCAAAAGTTTGACAATCACAAAAAATATTAATAAAATATATACACACACAAATATACAAAACAGGCATATATTTTATTAGAATATACATTTGAATTTTATTATTACTTACTGGTATCTTCTCAATTTTGGTTTTTAGAGTACAAATCCACGTCGAATTTAGCGACTGGCAAGGAAGGTCAATATGCGCTTGATAAACAAAACGCCGCGTGCTTTCAAACAAAACAAAATAGCTGATTGGTTGATTTTTTTAGCCTTTAAAGGGAAGAAATCGAAAGGGGAACAATTCCTAAAGGTCCCCGTGTTTCCTCCCTTATATATTGTTTCATTTGCGTCTAAAAAAATTTAAGAAGGTCAAAGGTAGCGTACACCCGTTACCACGAGGGTGTCTGTGCGCGGGAACATACTCGGCGCCCGATTCAACCTCAAAGAGTTAAAATAAAATTTGAGACCTTTACTGTGGGAATCGTTTTGTAATCTTGATACTCTGAAATATTACTGGTGCATTACATATGTTGTAAGCAAAGAAAAATTTCTGTCTTGGGTATCCTCGACAGACAGTAAAGTCTGATTTGATTTTATTTGTGATATATTATATTACTTATAAAAGGGGTATTACACCTTAAATTTTTTTGTTGCAAACTTGTAGTTTTCGTTATCTCTCTACAGCTTACGTTCAGGCTTGAGGACGTATGTGCTTCTAGAAGACACGTCATTGAATATTTGGTTGTGTGCCATGCACTCGACTGCCATGTTGTCCTGTACACGGGTGGTAGAGACAGTGCACCTGCTGATGTTTACACTTTGAGTCTCCTTGTCACACGAGATGCTCCACCGAAACACGGCAGAAGGATAGACATCAATCGCCGTGCAAATTAATACAGTCTGGGTTTTATCATCTGATGACTCTTCTCTGCCGATGTAAGCGCCCGAAGGTCCATCTGTGAATTAACCAATTAAAAACAATAAAATCTTGACCAATACACAAATTATGCTTAAAAAAAGAAGATCATCAGCAGCAATGCAAGAAGAAAGGCGGAATGAACAATAAACATTATTTTTATACATAGTTTCTGCAGATGCTAATACAGAAATACGGTTGACTGAAAAAAGAAATAAAGTGTAAAAATATGAGTAAAACATTTAGAGTACACTTAGCATAATAAAATAAATATGAAATTAAATACTTAAACTGTAAAACACGACTTACATGCAATGGTAACGATGTACGGAGTTGAATAGTTGATGGTTCCCCATGTCAGACGACAAGTAGCGACGAAACCGTTTTGTTCACGCTTTATATCTTTAATAGCAAAATGTTCTTCATTTGTTTCCACCCATCCAATCTGTGGAGGTGGATCTCCCAAATTTAGAGAAAAACATTTGCAGTTTATACTTGAGCCTTCGAGGGTGACATTGGAACAGTTGTGCTGAGGTGGAGCTGGTCTCTCTGGGTAAATATTAAATCACATTATTTCAAGTACTTTCCATCTTAGTCCCTTAAACTGTGTATAACCTTGGTATCATACTATTAATTATGTTTTATACACTGGCTCTTTCTCGTTTGAAAGTTTGTTTGGAGCTGCAAATGGCAATCATTAAATTGACATACAACTTGCTGCAGAATAACATATTTCGAGAGAAGAACTGCGAGTTTTTATTTCTTTATTTTGTCAGATTTTAGGATGGTGTTTTGAGAATAGGGATCTAACACTTTTTTTATCTTACCGATATGAAGAGTCCTTGAAAACGTATCTGCTGGGTGTGAAGATACACTGATGCTGTAGGTGTAATTGCCATCATCCACAGGCATTTGATACATGAAGGAGCAGTTTACATAGTGATAAATATCCACTGACTTGCTGCTGACAACACTTTGTATTCCCTCATATGATCGCACTGTGTTTTTCTGCACACACGAGCAATTAATTAAATTAATGTTGAAATAAAATAGTAAAAATGATGGATGTCTACTATATATTGTAAAGGTACGATATTTTTATGCTTTGTTTTATAGTACACTTAGGGAAAAGAGGTTATTTGTAATGGGTTCTGCTCTTTTTAGTGAATAGTAGATTTGAATATAGGTATGATTAAAGTGTCTTAAAGATGTTAAATTTAATAACTGTGTATGTAGGCATCTGAAAATATACTGTGGTACAACATTTTTTCTTCTCATGTCACATAAGAAACTAAGTATTTTAACTTTTTGTGAACATTTGAACCTGAATGCTAAAGTAAATACAAATGTATATTTCAGTTTTTTAGAGTATCTTTTGCTTTTTCAAAACGTATATGAACACGTAGGATACATCCAAGCTGAGAAGCATATAGGTACAGATTGCATGTATTTTGTAAGTTTTTAGCCTAAACGGAGATGTCCGAGGAGTGTACCTTTTTCAGTGTCCATTTGCACATGCGGTTATTTGTCCACAGCAATCTGATTGTACACACTCCATACACCTTCCATCCTGACAGCTCCACACTGCAGCTACCAGGAACGATGCTGACAGGAACTAGAGGCAATATTGTGTTTATAAACGAAAGCTACAAAACATTCGTAAAGATTTAGCATTCCGCAAGCACGGACTTTAAAAGCAAGATCATTTTGTCGTAAAGCTTTTACAGTTTGTTAGGCAACGAAAGCCGTAATGACTATTTATCAGAAGAATTATAAAAGATGCCAGAAATCCGATAAGGAGCTATTGGGCAAACTTTCATACACCAAAAACAAATTGAGAAACGAAAAGTATTAGCTAATGTAAAAGTAATTGAATATTTTTACCTATTACATTGAAGCTAAAAACATTTTCAAGGCTGATGAGTCTGTTTGGACCCCATGTTAGCCGACATGTATAGTTGATGCCGCTGTTTTCTCGCTGAACCTTTGGAAGGTGTAACATCTCATTGTTCACTTCTTCCCAGATAAACTCTGCTGGTGGAATTCCTGCTTTTGAGGAGTTGCACATACAATGAATACTGGATCCTTCATATGCAATGGCTGGACAGTTGTGTGTAGGTGGTCCTGGACGCTCTGCCCATGATAAACAAATTGCGAAACGTGCTCGTTTGCCAAGTTTAATTTTTCTGATCAAATCTTAAGCATCTTATCCATGAATAATTTGTTTAAACTAATGACAAAAAATGTCAAACTTGCTTTACCTATACGAATATATTTCGAAAACTGATCGTCTGGATGTGAGGATACTCTTATGCTGTAGCTGTAATCATTCTCCAAGAGAGGCATTGTCTGTTCGAAAGTACAGTTTCTTCTTTTGTAACGAATGGAATCAACAGTGACAAAAGTTGAAGAGCCTTGGAATTCCCCTAAGTCGACAGATTTCGGCGAAACAGAAGAAGATCCATAACCTCTAGACTGAAAAATATAGTACTATTATTTAAAAGTTCGTACTGCTGTAAAAATAGCTAGCTTATCTCCTCCGCCAAAAAATGTAGTAATCAAAAATACACTATTTTTCTTTCTTTATTAATTTTTTCTGTCTTGTAAAGAACACGCGAATTTAGAAAGATAGAAAGATGAATGTGCGTAATAAACACATATTTTTTTAAAGGNTCCTGGGATTTTAGAGAAAAATTGATGAAAGGGAGACAATGATAGAGGGCACCTGATAGAAGTAGCGCCACCTGCACACGGGAGTGTTGTTCATTTCCAGCCACTGAATTGTACACACTCCCTGCACCTTCCATTTCGACAGCTGTACACTACAGGATGAACGAACGATGCTGACAGGCACTGAATACAACATATTGAGCAAACAAATGAACATTCTGAGGTGTTCATTTTTCTTGAAATATTACATTCATACAACTCCAATCATACATTAGTGGGAGCAAACGTTCATTAATTATACAAACATGCTTGCAGTAACTAAACTATTGATCACAAAAAAATATCTTGCACTTTCTAAGATCAAAAAGCAATATATGAAATCTAATAACTATTATTAATTAAGAGATAACAAACCCAGGGTCTACGGGGTAGTCACTTAGATAAGTCATCTGTTACTAAAGTCTGTTTAATATGTGAAAGAAGCTTCATGTATACATTTTACTATTTCGGAAGTCTATATAATCAGAAATGAAAAATATTTGCGTGTAGGCATAAACGATACAACCTGTAATAAAGATAGGAGAGTTTTTTTATGGCATTGCTAAATCTTGCTTGAAACCTTAATTCTAGAGAATATACTAGCATACGATATAAATACAAACCACATACTGTTTCTATATATTATATTCATTAGATATATATAGCTGTTTCCCTTACAAAAAAATTTGAAAAAGTAGATATACAAAAAATGATTTGTTTTTCAATCACACAGACTTTTTTCATTTTTTAAATATTAAAAATAATCAAGCACCAAAAATAGTAGCATAAGCAGCATTATCAAAGTAAAAAAAATACTTACCCGCTACTTTCAAGGTAAGAATAGCTTGACGTGTGATAAACCTCTCCGGACCCCATGTCATGACACATGTATGTCTGATGCCACTATTCTCTCTTTTAACACTTGGAACATATAATGTGTCGGTATTCAGTCCAGACCAAACAAACTGTGCTGGTGGACTTCCTGGATTTGATGAGGTGCACTTACAAGTGACACTGGATCCCTCCTGAACGACATCAGGACAGGTGTACTTGGGATCCCCTGGGGACACTGCACATTGCGCATACAATGCAAGATAATGTGATGCAAAAACATGCACCTAGTATAAATATAGAGCTCGTGCATTTTATACATCAGTAATCTTGGAAACTTGGGATTTCCCCCAAAAGAGAAGCAAACTTATCTAAGTGCTAAGTTGATTATGAAATTGTTAACGGATTGTCGGATCCACAAGTTAGTTGTGGGATTTCCAGTATTACATAGGCATCAGATACTGATAAGGAGCACATCCATTTTATGTATGTTTATATGTTTGTACAGAAACTTGACCTTATTTAAAACATGCAATGTGCATTTGGCAAAGCATGCTTTTGTCTTTTTAAAAACTGTTTCAGCAGATAGAGGAGAGGACGTCTAGCGGTTGGAGTAACAACATTGAAGTTAAAGAAATAAGCGATACTTAGCTGGGGATTGAATTTTGAAGAAGATAAAGAGAACCAGGAATCTGAAACGGGCTCTGACCCTACAAAAGCTAGACCCGGTAAACCTGGTGACTAAACCCAGCTCACATCGAACTGTAAAGTCAGAATGATAGTACACATGGATAAATATATTCCCACAAGGAAATACACTTACAGTTAGACAAATGTCTTTACATACAATCTGAATATTTACGATATATAAAAGCAAATATTTTACCTATATGAAGTGTTTTAACAGTGTTCCATAACCCCGAATCTATGTTGATGCTGTATGTGTAGTTGTCCGGGTGTGTAGGCATTACATCGGTTAAATAACAAATTCCTCTGTCATAGGCTCTCCCGTCTAACCAGTAACGAGTAACTGAACTTCGGAAGTAACCTGAGAGCTGCAATTCATTTTTCAAAAAACAATTTGTAAGTAATTAAGCTGATATTGATTATGATGATGATGATGATGATGATGATGATGATGATGATGATGATGATGATGATGATGATGATGATGATGATGATGAGGATGAGGATGATAAAATCTGTCAAAAATAATGGATTTATATATGCTTGTACATTCATGCATCAGTGTGTGCTTGTGTATGTCAGAGAGAAAGAGACCCATACAAAGTACCTGCATATTGTTTACTCGCCATGTGCACACGTGGTTTCCGTATGACGTGTTCATGTTTTCAACTACACATCCCCCACGTACCTGCCACTGGAGTATCGACACATCACAGTTTCTGATTATAGGAGACCCTGTTACAAAGACAAATTCATTATAAGTGTTCAAAAATGTGAAATGAATGTTTCAAATAGTTTGTTTACTTCAAATACTACAGAACACATTTGTTTTCAGTATATATATTTATACTTAGAAGCAACAAAAATATGATTTCGTTCATTAACATTTTCATTATAGATGTAAAGTTTTTTCGGGACAAATAGCCAGGACGACACAAAGAACATCCTTTACCTGATTAATGTCCTTTTTGCCAACTACACGCTATTTATGCAATTTAAAAATTCAGCCTATTAATCAAGGCTCCAGCACCCAGTCGACCAAATAGCTCTTAGTCCACCCGAATTTTTATACCATTTTCTTGTGTCTCTGCCACAACATGACTAAACAGGAGTAAATTTAGTTGTAAATATGGTCATCAAATACTGATCAACTGCTCTACTTTTTTCAACATAATGTATTTAGACAGGATGGTGATGTACGGTGCCTGTCACACTTTCTCCGTATTCAAAGGTATGGTGAGGCAAAAATTAAGTTTTTCCTTGATACAAAGTTTTTCTCGATTTAACGAAACTTTTTGGAGGTCCCGTGAGAAATAAAAAATCTAGGTTTCGATGTACCCTATGTTCCAATCTCTGACTCCAAATAAAACCTGTTGAAGTGTCGTTGATGTAAACACGACTTCGCTACTCGTCAACAGAAAATTTTAGTTGATTTGACTAAAACTGAGTCCTAATTACCGAAAACTTCAAATTATAGAAGTCGGACAAAAATGATGTAAAAACAGAGACAAGGAAGTCAGGAAAAAAATGAGGAAATAAATGTTTTTTGCACAAACTGTGAGATGAGTCAACATTATGTAATAGCATAATACAAAAGAACACACAAATTTAAAAAAAAATGTTGCATAAAATTTTACTTACCTAAATGTTCTTTTGTCAGTAAGAAAAGAGCACCGAAAAACAGCAAAAATTTCGGTGCCATCATTTTTCTTTGAAGGTTTCTATCCCAGTTGTTGGTAACAACAGAGCACAAGACACTTACTGACTGAAGATATAGGGATGTAGACTGTTTGAAAACAAACCAAGATCCCACTAGCCAAGACACCAAGGATCACAAGTGGGGTAGGACAGGACACACCCTACACAAACCAGTCGGCGAGGAGTTGTTGCAGCCCTCTGCCCCTCAAGGAACTAAATAAAACTAAATAACTTGTTTTCAGTTGCAGTTCAGTTAATCATCCTCAACCGTCACGTGCAGCCACCGGATGCGATCCACTGCCAACGTTCACTTCCTTAATCTGAACGCCGCCTGCCCTGGTGGCGCTAAGTGGGGCACGACCCACAGCTTTGTAAACTTTGTTCTGTTTGACACACTGCTCGCTGTTAACAATACTAAACTGCTTACACAGGCTAGTGCAGGGTGTTTTGGAAGGTCTATATATATATATTAAAACCGGTAGTAAATAGAGCTGAGCACATCGAAAACTGTTACGTTTTGCTGAAAATATTTTTCTTTTAACTTTATTTCTTTGAGATTGTCTTTGATGTTTTTTTAAAACAACTGAGTTCATATGCACTGGTTAGTTATCTCTTCTACTGCAAAAAATGGCCTTTATGCAATATTTTTATGTCATGAAATGATTCTGACCTAACTCCCATCTGAGAAGTCTCTCATCGGTTTCAGGTTTCATGTTGAAAGAAGACAACACCATTCCATTTTTACAAATTGTGCAAATTCATTAGCCATAACATGTACCTGACGATTCAAACTGATCATGGCTGTGACATCTTGGTATTGTGTAGTCATGGCAACAACTCGTAGACAATCAACGTAGATCAGCTGCCATTGTGCTTGCAAGAGTAGTTGAAGGACTTTCCTTAATCAGCTTTAATCACCGCGAGGTGGAACACTTTCCCTCAAAATCAACAACAACAACAACAACAACAACAAATGCATCTTAAGGGGTGTACACGATTTTCGTAAAGTCGTTTTCCATTAAAGGTTGTGTCATATAGTTGCTCATTTTTTCAAAATGAAATTTCCTCTTAGGAAGTGACCTCACTACGCTAACACAAGTATCTGATACTTTTCCTGTTTCGGTGATTGCACAAACCATAAAAATACGAGGCAAGCTCACACCAAAAAAAAAACACCAACACACAATCCCACCTACACACACCCACGTACTTTAGATAGAGATGTGACTTTTTTAGTTTCAAATATGGTCTTTACAATCAGACATTATCTCGATGCTTTTTGGTATACAACGAAAACCGTTGTTGGAAAGTTTTAAGGTATCTTTTCTGTCAGTGATGAGGGTTTTTGCATGCTTGAAAAACAATTTTAAGTCTTTTTTAATTTCTTTTAAATCCGTGTAATAAGATTAAAGTTACATGTATCATAACATGCTTCCTTTGTTTTCTTTCACTGTTTCAACTGTGCTATAATGACAGTCTGGAGACATTTATGTCGCCTTTAATACTAAAAGAGTTTTGAATTGTGCTAAATATTTTGATACAAATAGCCACTTGTATTTCTTCTTGATGTAACTGATGTTCTTACACCCAACTTGTAAGTCGCAGCAGCAGCAAGTCTGTGGACAATGAAGAATTTTCTTTTTGATAATATTTCTCTTCTCTCTTGATGATTCTTGAAAACACGTTTCTCTCGATTATCTGTCTGTTATAAATGGTCATACACATTGCAGGTCACTGACACCTTTGTGATAAAACTGTGAGGGGCTCTTTTCAGTTCCCACTAACGGAGTTAATTAGACAGGAGAAGAAACATAGTTTACTGAAGCAAAAATAAAGATAAAATGCTCGTGAAGCCTGCTTTCCCTCTCCATGTGTTCACAGACAAGTAACAGGCTGAGTTAATTAGGCCGACATGACTAATTGACTCATATCATGTTTAACTTCTTTCTTCCCTCTTGAAAGTCCTGTATACTCCTTTGTTGAGCAAAAATATCTAAAACACCGAGCAGGATGTGACTACTTTTTGTCCCACAGACATCACACAGTATTTATTGTCGGTGTTTGCAATCATGAGCAGTGTAACCCTCAACACATTACCTCAGTGCTGTAATTCTTAGTTTAAACGTTTCCTATTCATCTATCTTATTTCTTTTTTACATCTATTTGGTTTTTGCTTCTATATTTTTTTTTATCTCACATTCTGTAAATGAGCATCTGTCATATCTGTCATACATACGCACACAGAAACAAATATTAGTCAATTTCGAATACAGTCGACACTCTTTATGCAACTGGTTTAACCGAAACAAACAAAAACAATGACAAATAACTGCGATTGTTTCTGTGCCATTTTTCACAAAACACAAATTGATCGAAAAGTATTAATTTACTGTGATGTTTAGACCAACAGTTTCAATTAATAAATTAATACAAATGTACATAGCACTTATTAGTTTTATGGGGGTTTTTAGTAGCCCAAAATGATGACCTGAAGTCAGGGAAGGTGAAGAAGAGTGTACTGAAAGGTAATTGTTATAATACATATATATATATAGAAAGGAAAAGATAGATGTAGAAAGAGAACCATACGGCATAAACATTACAATGTCCCTTGTTAGGTATAAATTATATAAAACGCATTCACTTTAAATAAAGTAGAGAACTGAATTAAAAAAAATTCTCAACAAAAACGAAATTATAAGCAACATTTCTTTTTACAAAGTCTATATAAAATTAAGCGCATGCGCGCACACACACACTCACTCACAATCTTTATTTTAAATGCTAACAGAAAACTGTAAGAGTTCTCACCTACATAAAAGCTGGTTTTATGAACATCATATTCCTAAATAGCTCAAGCTATTCAGTTTTCATCCCTTACACAGTTCATATATCTAAAAAAGAGAGTATACAAAGTGAAGTCACTTTATAGTAAACTCAAAAAGTTTATTTGAAGTCAAGGCGGCTGTAGGTAGCGGCATGGTCTTCTTGTCCAGTTCGACTTTTTTGGAGCCGTAGGACATCGTATTCGTCTGTTCCATCAGCTACCTGTTGAAACATTTATTAATAAAAGGAAATAATATGCTTAAGTGTGTCTGCAATTATACAAATGAGTATAGCTAGTGGATTTAGAAAAAAAGTAGGTAAACTTTGTGACTTTATTTTAAGCATGTTGCTGTCTAAAAAATCTCACATTTGCATCAGAAATCCTTGTTTCAGACGCAGCAGCCCGTCGAGCATGATGATACACACCCAGTCTAGAATTCCTTGGTACTTGAGGAATATTCATGTAATCAGTAACTGAAATCAGAAATAAATAAAAAATGATAAAGATAAACGAAAGAGCTTGTTTATTGTTTATACCATAATTTTACTTTCGAGTTTAGAATATGGACGTGTAGAAATAGTCTGTTTACCTGCTTGATGGCAGACCAATTATCAAGCTTAAAAAATGTTTTTATGTTTTCCTTCTTTTTTTGTATTTTATCTCGATTTGCTTGTAATAGAACGGCAAGCTGTGCGTTCATACAGCTTTCGAGCAAATTATCTATATCTTGTATTTTACTCTAATTGTGTCTCTTTCTGCATTTCACTTTTAATTGTTTATTGCCCTTAATAGAATTCATTGTGTTAGGTGGTGTATTACACCATGGTTTACCTGACTGATTATGAAGTTCCTTCTTGTCTATTCTTGTTGGCTTGTGCATTATTGCCAGACCTGCTAATTCAGTTCCTTCGTTTGTTTGTGCTTCAGTAGTTCTAGCCTGAAGACCGCTGTTTCTTATTGTTGCACGCGTTCTGTTCCTAGATGCTTCCTGTACAGTAAATTTTTCATTGTCTCTTGCAGTCGCTGGGCCAACGATGGTGTACAGGTCTCCAGATGGTGCAGAGGTGCGGACAACGGGAGTCCGTGTCTGAGGAATGCGGGCTACACAAAGATTCAACAACGATGCCATTACTTGAATATGCTGACCAAAATGATAAAACTTACTTGCTCATCATCATAATTCTTCTGTATTTTATTTAAACAAACTATGTGTGGCTGGCTCTTTCCCAGTATTTTTAATTTTGAATTAATGTTGCAGAAAACAAACACACACAGCCAGCATCGCGTTTTTCAATGTGAGCAGTGCATAGAGGACAATGATAGAAAACAAAGTAGTTCAAAGACAATAAAGTGCTCTCACCTGATGCTTGTATAGGTAGTTATAAACAGTTAAATATAACAGACGGTCTTCAATGAACGAAGGTCTATCAGAATGTCAATGAAAAACAAACACTACTTGTTATCCAGGTAAGAAATCTTGAATATAGTTCTTGATTGTTGAAACGGAAAAATACCCAACATCAAAAATCGTCAATGTCAGAGAATCTTTGATGTGAGCCGTATTAATTTTATACTATATTTGTATCCCTGTTAATCGATTTGTAAAACAGACTACAGCTTAAAAAAAGGTTTCCGGTGATCCTGCTGTAAAGTGTTATAGTTCTGACTTATCACGGATGCTTTTCTCTTCTTCCTCAAAGTCTTACCTTTCCCAACCGTCTACGGTCAGGTAGCCAAGTCTCCAGTTGCATTATCATTAAAAGTGTATAATGACAGAAAGGTAATGAACATCGATTGGCATACGCGTATACACTAGCAAATCGTCTAAACTGTCCATGGGTACATAATTACTACAAACGTTTCTCTGTTTTAGTAAAGTATATAGTTAAATGAAAAAGCAGACAGCTAACGAACTAAATAAATAGCTAGCAAAGTACTAAGATAGACAACTAGCATTCTTGCCAACTAATATCGGGGTCTCAACCGGTGGAATGCGTTCCCCCAGGGGTACGGCAAGGGTTATGCAGGGGTACGCAGAGATATAAATAATTATTGTTTCAATGCTTGAACTACAAACAAACAAAAAACCAAACAAACAAACAAAACAGAACAAAAAACAACAACAAAAATCAAACAAAAACAACAGCAACAAAAATCAAACAAAATGAAACTTCAACCTTAAGGTGATATTATACGCACCGTCAGCAGCTTCCATCCTCACATCAACTTTTTGATGGCACAAAAACAAGACCGAGCATTAGAAAGGTAAACACATTCAAATATGAAAATAAGTAATTTTATGCGCGAGGGGTTCGCACGGAAACCTTTCAACCTTTGCGGATACATTCGTGAAAAAGGTTGAGAGACCATGATATAATAGAATAAAAAAGAAAGAATGGGATCATACATAATTTAAACTTACGCAATGTTGGATCGTCAAATGTGATATACTCATTTTCTCGTCTGTTACTGATAGTGTTGACATCTCTAGATGGTGCAGTAAAGTGTACATTGTGCGTCGGTGTCTTGTTGGCTACAACAAAGATTAGAGACAAATGCGATTATGTGAACTTATTAGATCCCGACAGTCATCGTGCAACATTTCTACCATTAAGGGTCTTTTCATCGCAATTCATTATTGTTTAAGCTGATCGCTCGAGAATACTGCTCTTTATTAGTGTAGTTTTCAATTAGAAAGCCATGTAAAGTAATATTTTGTATATTAACTTATATAAAACACAACTGATATTCTAAGATATTTACGAAGTTTTTCTCTTAGCGTATCATAAAACATTAAACACTGTGAAAAAAAAGACAATGTATGATTGTTTTCCTCATTTGTGGAATTGTTCTTTGTACTGCTTAAAACAATAAACATCAATGCGACATCAAAGCACCATTGAAAACTTACCAACCAGAAAGACTTGGGCAAAAAAAAAGCTTCGAAAAAATAGTTTGTCAAAAAACCAAAACTGCACTCACGTGATTCCCGCACTTATGAGATACATTACATGGAAGTAACAGGATTTTTAGTTATTGTTCAGCGAAACAATGCAACTCTCTTCAAACGAGCACTAAAAGGCACCTCTTCCTTGTACACTTCCCGGTACATCACGTCTTCCTCCAGCAATTTATTCTTAGCCTTGTTATCTGGTTCCTCTCTGCGTTTTCTGTATTTGATTTTGTTAATCATCAGTTCCGTTATTTCTTCTCTCGTAGTTCATATGTTGTTTGTTTTCTTTTCCGTTGTATTTTATCTTTGTCTCATTTTCAAGCACTAAGAATATTGTCTTTAGGGGTGTGAGTATGTATGAGTTTAAATTTTTTTTTTTTGCATTTATTATTATTAGTATTAGAACCCATGATACAGCTGCACCGGTATCGAGAGGATAAATGAACCAGCCTTCAGGTTCAGACGCTGTTATACTAACCCCTTAACTGCTTTCTTTCCCATATTATAAAGGACATAACAAAGAAGCAATCAGTGAGAAACTATTTCAAAAAGTTAGTTCATTTAATGTGAACAGGAAAAATAGGCAGTAAACGTTTAGCCCTGTTTACCTTTCCGACGTTTCATACAAACAACTATAACAGCCACAAGGATGGTAAGAATGACCACAGCTGCACCACTGCCGGCTATTATTATCGCCTTGAAAGGATTATCTGTAGACATACAGACAAAAAACAGTTCATAAGCGTGTTGACTAATCAACAGTTTCTGATTTAAGGAATGAAACTTATCTACACTTTAATTTAAAACCCTGTGGTATGCAATTTGCAATATTTCTACTCGTAAATATGAATGGTATTAATGTGTGCTATGCTTTTGTAACTCTTAACTACACCGCAACAGTTTGCTTCTATTTTGTTTCATTTAAAATATCGTTTGTCAACTTTTGACATGTTTACGTTTGGGCTTAAAGACGTATATAGCAGTAGAAGACACTTCTACGAAGATGTGGTTGGTTGCCATGCACTCTACTGCTGGGTTGTCCTCTACACGTGACGTAGAGAGTGTGCACGTGCTGGTGGTTACTCCGTGAGTCTCTTTGTCACACGAAATGTTCCAGTGAAACACGGCGGAAGGTTGAACATCTATTGCAGTACACATTAACATCGTCTTTGTCTCGTCACCCGATGACTCTTCACTCCTGCTGATGTACGTTAGTGATGGTCCGTCTGTGTATTAACAACATAGCTAAGTATATACTTTGATTAGAAGAGAAATAATTGTCGGCAATAGCAACAACAGAGAAAGCAGAATAATAAGACTAAAGCTGAGATTGCCTAAGGTTTCTGGTGACGAGATAAGATTGCCTAGTTTATTATGTTGACAAACACAAGAAAAAATCTTAGAAGACAAAAAGATACAATATATGACATAAAATAGTTATTTACACCATTAAACCTACGAGAAGTAAACTGTATCATGATACAACAGCAGTAAAATATTACTTACAGGCAATGTTAACGACGTATTGGGTTGTATAGTTGATGACTCCCCATGTCAGAGAACATTTAAAGACGATACCCTGGTTTTGCTTGTTACCCTGTACAGTCAAATACGTTTCGCCCAATCCATCCCATCCAACTAGCGCGGGCGGATTTCCCAGCTTTGGTGTAAAGCACGTGCAGGTCATACTTGATCCTTCGAGAATCATCTTTGAACAGTTGTGCTGAGGCATGTCTGGTTTCTCTGAACAAAATGCAATGTAAGATATAAAATCTACAATAATAGTTATAATTTGTTGATTCTAGTTACACTTCGCATAAACAAGCAACCAGACACATTATATAAATATATATGACTACAGGCAAGGTAATCAATTTGTTGATTACTTTGAGAATACTGTGTCTCGAGGTGGTTTGTAGGTTTGTTAATGCCATAAATACACCAACAGAAATTTTATAATATTAAAAGAAAAAAAAGGAGAATTTCGGAATGACAAACAGAATGTTACCGCAAGACCTAAGTACTGATTATAACGAGCAGTTAGAAAAATTACCAAAGTAAAGACATTAAAAACAAATAAAACTGATTTTCACTCTTTGCATTTCCTTAATAAATAAAAAGTCACGAAAGTGTCCTGAGCAGCTAATGCACATTGAAGCATGAGAACACGCTCCTAGGTACGCGTGATATCAAATTGTCCTTTCCAGCTAACAACAATGACAAAAAAAAAAAAAAAACTGTACCACACTGTGAGTAAAGGTTTCAAGTGTAAAACATAATAAACACAAGTCTAATATTGGAAGGCGAATGGTTACAATGCTGAGTTACTATTAAGTTCACATTGAAATGAACGATCTTTAACCTGCTTCTAAATCTCTTCATCAAAAATGCATAATGAGAAAGACTTTGAGAAAAACACTTTTTAGTATCTATTTTAGTAACTATTTTAGTAACTATTTTAGTAACTATTTTAGTAACTATTTTAGTAACTATTTTAGTAACTATTTTAGTAAAGGATCCACAACAAACACATTTCACTCTTACATCAACCGCATGAAATATCACTCGGCAAGTTTATATATATAACATGTTTTTTTATAACCAAGTACAAAGGCGATTAGCACTGAAATCTAAAGAGAGTCGTGTTTTTTTCTATAAACAATTAAATTAAGATTTCTTTTCCAAGAATGCACATTAATACTGAAAAGATGTATGAAACAAGAACTTAAAATAATCAATGAATGATGACAAACCCATTTAATATCTTTTAATAGCCCCTAATGTTTAAAAACATTCACATTGAAACTAATGTGAGGAAAATGGTTCCTGATCTTAAATCGAAATAATAAATGGAAATAAACTAAACGATTTAGTTTTGTGAAAATGTTAATAAATGTGTTCTCTTGCAATCTAAACTTTTCTCAGAAAAGGGGATTATTATAAATAGGTGTGTGCAAAAACTTATATATGCTGGGAAAGAAGAAGAGAATTAGTTATAATTCATGTGCTGATTTCACTAGAAAAACAGTACTCACCATAAAAGAACTGTGTAACAGTAGTATCGATGGTAAAAATGTATGAAATATAGTTATCGTCTACTTTCAAGATAAAATCAACGGTACGGTTGATGAAACCATTTGGACCCCATGTCAGCCGACAGGTGTACTTCCAGCCGTTATATTCTCGCTGAATATTTTGTATTTGTAATATATATGTGTTTTGTTTGTCCCAGGTAAATACTGCAGGTGGAAATCCTTTATTTGACGAAGTGCACGTGCAGATAACGCTGGATCCCTCCTCAACAGTGTCATTACACGTGTGGACAGGATCCCCAGGAGGCACTGAGCATTGTCAATAAAAAGACAGGTAAAGCGATTGTCGGAAACATTACTTAGGCGTAAAGTGCTTTTTGTTTACACCTGTCAAAGGTTATTTGAGCATGAATAGTTTACAAGACCTACATTAACGAAAAAGTAACAAACGAACAGAACTTTTCCTAGAGCAACGGTTCACAGCCAAAATTGAAATCCTATAGAAAACTATTTTTAAAGATCTTGGTCATTATGTCACTCCCCATATAGTCTTCTTTTAGCGATAGAAGTGATATTTTTGTGCAAAATCCGATTGGTAATATAACAGTAAAATTATATACAATATGAGAAACATGTACAAGTAACTATTTCTTTCTTTACCTATGGTGATAGTCTCAACAAAATAGTTGGAAGGACCAGGATTAATGGTGACTCTGAAAGGGTACATTTCGTAGTCCACTGGCATCGTTTGGTTAAAATTACAACTGCCTCTTTGGTATCTTCTCCCGCCAATCCAATATTGAGAGAGTGATTGATAACTTGTGAGCTTCAATCATTTAGAAAAGAAAAATAAAACCGAAGCATACTGTAATAATTACTGTAATGTTTTATCAGACACATAACTGTAGTTTTTGCATTTGAAAGTACTACATAAAATCTAGTTGAACGTCATAATAGTACCAAAACACATTAAGAGAACTGATTGCATGATAAATCCAAAATGTGAGGAAGAGTAGTTGTCTGCAGAAAGACACGCGTGTTCTGACTTCTAATAGACCTTACGAATGATAAGGGTGTGTGTAGGTATATTTATATTTATAACAGAGAGAGCAAGAGTATGCCTATGGAATAACAATGTGTGATAAAGTTAATAAAACAATGTGTGTGTGTGTGTGTGTGTGTGATACCTTGTTTTTGTTTACACTCCACATGCACGAATAGTTGCCGTCTGACGCAAACATCTTTTCCACGGCACAAGTTCCGTACAGCCGCCATTTTGATATCATTACATCGCAGTTTTGGGGGATAAAAGGCACTATTTGAATAAAAATCACGATGAGTATTTTCTTAATATATATATATATATCTTAAATATGCAATAGGTATTAACTAAGCGGACATTGTTGAAGAAAGTTTTTGCTATTAATTTCGAAACTAATTGTTATCAAATCAAAGATCTATAGATAACTCTATTGTTTAATGGTTTTTGTTATTTAAAAAATCATCCTTCACGATTTTACTTTAATGTACAATTGTCAAAAGTGGAAAAAGTCAAGATGTGAAATTGTTTGCAGTGTTGGTCTTGTATCTTAGTCCAATTATTTTCTAGCCTCTATTTAACTTTTCACACTTATTCATTAGTTGATGTGTTTTTGTCTATCCAACTTTGTTTATGCTAATCTTGCCGTACATGGCAAATGAATTAGCAAGTTGAACTAGTGACAAAAACATGTTTCTAAGTTAGACCCACGACGAACAACGGAAAACGTCTACACCAAGTAACCCAAGATACCCGCTAGAACATCACGGGTGGCGAAGACACTCAGCTTCTCCTTTTCTCCACAGGATCTGTGACGGTCGTGCCTCTCGTAATATTCGCTTTGGTAACAAACCGTCTCTACGGATCAGCCATTGACTTCCAGCCCCCCCCCCCCCCCCACTTAGGTAACTAACTAAGTATCGACTAACACAAATTTTAAATTTCCAGAAACGTGTTGTTTTCCTAGCAATAAATTTGTCTCGAGACAAATCAACGGTTAAAAAATAAATACTTTAAAATTTCTTTTTACAAAGCTGTTTTGCAGCATACCTAGTCTTAGAAAGGAATTACACCATTCCCACTTAACTTCCAGCGGATGTCTGTTACCCTTGGAAGCGGCTTTTGGAATAGGCTCGCCGTGTTCACCAGAAAGACAATGTTTGTGCACGCATGCCTTTTTTCTTAACTAGTACTCGGTTGGCCAGGTTGTAAAGAGCACCGCACCATCCCTTCACAATTTTTAATTGGTTTCTTATATGACTACTCTCATTTAACAGTTACAGTTTTTTGTTTTCACATTTGCAAATGCAAACCAAAATTTGAGTGAAAATACGACCAAGAAATATGTATCATTTACGACAAAATGGCTAGCGCATTAGCAACTTTTACAAATTAAATTTCCTGCTATTTATGAAGCTGAAAAAACATTGGGATCTACAAATAAGACATACATAACTATTGAAAATAGTTAAGCAAATGTTAAATCCCCATCACCTACAATCCGTAGCCTGCACACACGTGCTGTGCCCTCGTAGCCGCACTTGAGAAAAATGTCCTGCTGCCTCGTGACATTCTTGATGTCCAGCGTGCTCTCGTATTTCCATCTTGAAATTATTTTTGCATTTAGTAGCAATGGAGGGGCTTTTGGGAAAGAACACCTATTTCCTTCGCAATACCCAATGTCTTTCCAGTGTAAGTTATCAGTAGAAGAATACCATTCTACCCGGCCTATGTAAGGGCCGCAGATAAAACTCACGTCCGTGTCCTCCGTCACATCTCTTACTCCAGAAGAACAATCACTGATATGTAAAGCTGAAAAACAACATAGTTTACTGAAATCGTAAATATAACCGTTCATTGAAAAAAATAATCAAACGGTCGAATACAACTATCGTTATAGAGAAGTGCTTATTGATAAAAGTCACACTAGATATAAACTTATGTATCATCATTATTATCACCGTCGTTAGTCGTCTCATTCTGCTTAGCCTAATTAATATCATCGACTTTAAATTCAGAAAGGAAAAATCCCACGGATTTTTTTTTTACTAATACTCCTCTTGTTTCTGTGTGAAGCTTTTTGCTCAATTCTAACCAGTCTATTTAGGCCGTATTGATGTTCTCATATAATAATATGCCTTCATCTTAATCTATAAAATGCCTAGTACAATCGGAAACCAAAATTAAATGATTTAATGTATCTCTAGGGTCAACACTTCAACCATCCGGACTAAACAGGATAAATCATAAACAATTCCCAACGTCCCATATCAGACGATTGAGTTAGTTTAGATATTAGAATTTATGTATTACTAAAGTATGGTAAAAATAACAAAAACAATAATAAATAAAAAATAAAATAGTTGTTTCCTGTAAAGTGAGTGAGACGGAACAGCAAAAGGTAGATTAGTAAATGTTCTTATAATTAAATATCACAAATGCTCGACCCAATAAACAGATAGTACAGTGTATGGAAGTACACTTGCCTGACTGTTCTGTTGTCATTAGGAGAACAGCGCTGTATATCACAAACAGCTTTTGTGCCATCATTTTCCTGAGAGGTTTGAAACTTTAAACACTTTAAATAACAAAGAAATCTAACTTGCTGCAGTCCTCGTCACCACATTTCGCTTGTTGCAAGTTCGTGAGCTGAAAATAAAGTGAATCTTTCAAATGCATCTACGGGATGCGAAACACTGCGAGTAGAAGTAGATGCTTCCTCATTCCCAACTTCCTTCCGAAAGGACGGTTTAAAGCGGTACACGCGTGGGCTAAGGTGAAACTTATAATTAAATAGGTTTAAAGTTTTAAGGTAAATGCTAAAAACTTGAAACTAACAAAGTGCAAAACTTCCTTGCTGCAGTCCTCGTCAGCACAATGCGCTTGTTGCAAGTTCGTGAGCTGAAAATAAAGTCAACCAGTCAAATGCATCCACGGGATGCGAAACACTGCGAGTAGAAGTAGATGCTTCCTTATTACCAAATTCCTTCCGAAATGAATGTTTCAAGCGGTGCACGCGTGGGCTAATGTGAAACTTATAATAAAATACTTTTACAGTTTTAAGGTACAAAAATAAAACATTCGGCATGAAAGAATAAAGAATTTTAATCGTACATTAAAAATGATTTCAAAAATTGGTTAAAACCATGATATCAATTGAAAAAATATACAGATAAAGCAAATAGTTTACCATACATACAGTTGATTATGCAAGCTTAACACTGTGTAACAGAGTAATGAAGAACGAGGTAATTCGAGTAGGTGTAAAGGTAATGACAGATGCATAAAAAGATGTTGGGCGCTAAAGACCTGTGGCCAGGCTCTTAGATGGCTCCATCGACTGGGAGGTGAGTCATTCTGTCATTTAGTGACAATTGTAAAAGTGTATTAGCAAATCACCGTTTTTACAGTACAGCTGATAAATTTCATCACTTAATGTGAGGGATACAACGTGGAAGCTGTTGGTAACGTGGGTTGTCACCCTTGTCAGTTGAGATGCAGGGATTGTCGTCCTTACCTGTGCCTAAGAAGAAACGCATTGGAAAGAGCACGATTATGAAAGAGCGCATGGGTGAGTGAAAGGTTCACCGAACCCCTATAGTTGGAGAAAACTTAGTTTGATTATTCCCACGCTAGTTGTTAAAGAATAGAGACACTGTAGCAAATTTCTGTGTGAAAGAGACCGCGGAATCGGCATAATTCCTTGGCTAGTCAAGGTATGGGACAAGATGTCTTTATTGCTTTGGTTATCTTTATAACGCTGAGAATGTTGTCGTCAGCAATGCGTGTCTGCGTAGTCAGCACCTGCTCTTCTGATGTCTGGAAGTGAAACATTGTCAGCCAGGTGTGTCAGCTTAGCTGGAACTTGCTATGGGGTACAGACACTTATCGTCGTCAGCCACAGCGTCCCTAGATAATAGTCCTAAAGGGAGATAATTCAAGCGAGAGACTGTGTGTATGTATAAAATGTGTGTTGGGTGAGTGTGATCGCTCATTGAGTGCACCGAAAGTAAGTGAGAATTTTGGAAATTCTGTGTGCATTCAGGTATCGATCTCCATTCCTATTAGGGAAACTTTATGATTTACGAAACTGAAGACATTTGGACTACTACAGTAAATTTAATTTATAGAGATCGGATGACTGGAAGGTTGAGAGTCGCTTATGACAATAAGGTGCTGGTTGTGGTTTGTATTTATTTACATGTACTGATTTTAGTTCTGTGATATTTATGCCCCCCTCCTATAATAAACACAAGCTCCAGAATAATATACAATTGTAAGCTCACGTACAAATCTTTGCAATCTGTTGTAAGAAAAAACACTTGTGCGACGCAGTGTGTTGTAGTTTAGTAAAAATACTGATGGGAACTATCCTGCTTTTTGTCCTAGTGAAACATGATGTAAAACTTCATTTGTTTACTTACCAGAATACGTTATTTGTTATGATAATGTATTTCAATTACCAGATTATTTCTGTAATATCTAGAAATCCATTACAAGTATAAACTGCGTTATTTTATTTTTAAATAAATGTAAATAATAAGGTCGAATGTAAGCTCAGAAACATTTAAAATTAAATAAAACATGACCTAGACCCATCTTAAGCAGTGGTAGCATTATAAAATACGTTGCGTAATTGAAAATGAATTACTGCATAAGGGAGACAACTACTGTACTCCTTTGGAGTTGTACCATTATGGTTTACCGTCCTTTAACATGTGCCAAAGTCAATAAGTAAGGTATTTATTTCTTCATCTTTATAAGCAGGTAAAGGTTCAGTTAATTATACTTTGTGTTGCAGACTACTCAATTCAACATGGATTTGCACTCAAACAATCGAGAATAAGAAGAAAACAATAAGGAATATTTAAATTCTTATTATATTCTAGTGAAATGTTTGCTTAGCACTTTGTATATTATTGTGCAAATAATAATAATTTTCAAAAAGTGGGAAATTTCAGTTGCTGGCATTAACTGCCATGTCAATGCTTTTATTTAAAATAAAACAATGAGTTATATTTTCTCCCACAAAAATAATCCTTGATATATACACTGTGTTAGTTTGGCTGACAGGAGCTGGAGCCAATATCGTGTTTGAAGAAATAGAAATAAGGCACGGATAAACGGGTTATAAGGCCTTAAGCAGGGAGAAGTAATATTAGAAGACTAAAACCTGACATAATTAAACAACCTACACTCAGAAATCAAGATGATAATAAGCTCATGTTTTAAAACAATCTTAAACCATTTAAAAACCTTCCTCTTTAAAGACATCTGAAATGCACATTAAAACGTAACTTTTCATAATACATACATCATCATTATTATAATTATCATTAATAAACATACACACACACAAATTGCAAGCCGCTATAAAAAAGAAAATTATCTAAATTCATAAACTTGGACATTAGCAGCAAACTAGAAACGATTGAGACATTTTATTTTTATAGCCCTGGAAAAGTGTAAAATTACATAAATGACTTTTAATTGACATAGTTATCCTACATAAATACATCTGTGTCAAAATTTGCAGTTAACAAACTACATTTTATCAAAGCTATATTTTTGCTTTATTGCTTTATTTTTCTTGCTTGATAACCGCTGTTCCTGTTTGTCTCACACATTCTGTTCCTAGTTAATTGCTGTACAACAACTTGGTCATTTTCTCTTACAGTCGTTGGTGTACAGGTCTCGAGAGGGTGCAGAGATGCGTACAATGGGTGTCTGTGTTTCAGCAATGTCGACAGCACAAAGATTTAACAACGGTGTCATTTTTTGAATATGCTGACGAAAATGACAAGGATGGTAAGAGTAGTCATGGCTGCAACACCGCCGGCTATTATTCCCGCCTTGAAAGGATTATCTGTAGACATAAAGAGGAAAGTTCGTTAATAAGTATGTTAACTAATGAAAAGTTTCTGATTTAAGGAATTGAGCTTGTCTACACTTTTATTTTAAACATTTGTTGTGGTTTGAAATTTTAATTAAATCTTTTTGTTCTTAAATATGAATCATATTAAAGTGTGTCACGATTTTATGAGATGTTAGCTACACCTCAAACGTTTGCCTCATTTTGTTCATTGCAAAATATGTCTTGTTCACTTTTAACATGCTTACGTTTGGGTTTGAAGACGTATGTACTAGTAGAAGACACTTCTACAAAGACTTGGTTGGTTGCCATGCACTCTACTGCTGTGTTGTCCTCTACATTTGACGTAGAGAGTGTGCACGTGCTGGTGGTCACTCCGTGAGTCTCTTTGTCACACTCAATGTTCCAGTGAAACACAGCGGAAGGGTGAACATCTATTGCAGTACACATTAACATCGTCTTTGTCTCGTCCCCCGATGACTCTTCGCTGCTGCTGATGTAAGTTTGCGATGGTCCGTCTGTGTATTAACAGTATAGCTGGGTATATACTTTGATTAAAAAAGAAAATAATGGTCGGCAATAGCAACAGCAGAGAAAGCAGAAGAATAAGACTAAAGATGAGATTGCCTAGTTTATTCTGGTGAGAAACATGAGAAAACATCTTCGAAGACAATACAATATACAATATAAAAGATCTATCTGATCTCGTAAAGGTACGTGTAGTAATTTGTAACCTGATACAATAGCACCTTAAATGGTAAAATATTACTTACAAGCAATGTTAACCACGTATTGGGTTGTATAGTTGATGACTCCCCAAGTCAGAGAACATTTAAAGACGATACCCTGGTTTTGCTTGTTACCCTCGATAGTCAAATACGTTTCTCCCAATCCCTCCCATCCAACTAGCGCGGGCGGATTTCCCAGCTTTGGTGTAAAGCACGTGCAGGTCATGTTTGATCCTTCGAGAATCATCTTTGAACAATTGTGCTGAGGCACGTCTGGCTTCTCTGAACAAAATGCAATAATATTTATATTGATTCTAGCTACACACCTCACATAAACGGAGAAATTTGAAAGTACAAACAGAATACTACCGTGAGACATAACTACTGATAATTACGAGCAGTTAAATAAAAAAAAACTACCAAAATGTAGACATAAAAACAAAGGTAGAATACTTTTAACCTTGTGCATGTACTAAATAAACAAAAGGTAATAAAGTGTCAGTAGCAGCTCATGGACATTAAAGCATCAACTTTTAGGTACGCGTGACATAACATTGCACAAAAGTTTTCAGCTGCATTTTAGCCTTGATCCACAGAAAACCTCATTGAACTATTTGAATCGCTAGAATGTAATATCGCCTTCTCAAAAGTATAAAATAAACTAAAATTACCGATATAAATAGTCTTCTCCCACTGATCTGCCGGATGTGAAGATACACTGATGCTGTAGGTATAATTGCCATTGTCCACAGGCATTTCATGCAGGAAAGAGCACGTTTCATTTACATAGTTTTCAGAATGCATATATGTATCACCGACATCACCTTGGAACTCCTCTTTGTTATTCTGTATAGACACAAACAGCTGTTACAAATTATTTTTTTAAAAAAGCACCTAATTTATATCTCTGTATGTTTTCAAAAGAACGAAAATATCGTAAAGAAATTATTTTGGAGTAGTATTTAAAGTGTAATTTTATTTGGTTTTCTTCAGCAAAATATCTACAACATCTTAAGAAAATATACATGTAAGGGAAGTTCTGGAACTTCTCATTTTAACCTGATTAGCTTTTTATAATGACTACAAGTTTCAGGCATGTCTTTACTTATTTAGTTCAAAAATATACATCGACTTATCAAAACTAATGTGTATGATGACAAATATGTATTTTAAATAAACTGTTATTTTGTTCTGTCATCAAATCTCACAGAAAACAAAAACTCTACCGTTGCACGTCCACTAGTTTTCTAAATTTATGTTTCCTGCATTCCACATATTAATATAGAAAAATATTAACATCAAGTTTTTATCCCGTGTACTAGTGTATATGTTGCATATATTATAAAACCTGGGAATAAAAATCTGTCCATGACTTGCACCTTGCTTTTCATGTTCCACTTGCATATTCCGCTTTTTCCTCCCACTACCCTTTGGACTGTACACATTCCAGACACTTTCCATCCTGAGAATTGTACACTGCAGCTATTAGGAACGATGCTGACGGTGACTGGAGACAAAATGAATAACAGACAAAAAATATGTATAATGACAAACCTATTTAATAACTTTGAATATCCCATAATGTTTGAAACACTCATATTTAAACTAATGCGAGAACAAAGTTTCTGAAAACAAATTTAAAAAATCAAGATAAACTGAACGATTTAGTTTTGTGGAAACAGACGATGTTATTGTAATAAATGTGTTCTCTTGCAATTTAAACTTGACTCAGAGAATGGAATAATTATAAATACATGTGTGCAAAAACATATATATGCTGAGAAAGAAGAATCAAATTTGTTATAATTTATGTGCTGATTTTATTGTAAAAACAATAAGCACCTTAAAAGAATTTTGTAACACTAATATCCATGGTAAAAGGTATAAAATATAAATATAGTAACCTGCTACTTTCAAGATAAAATCAACGGTACTGTTGATAAAACCATTTGGACCCCATGTCAGCCGACAGGTGTACTTCCAGCCGCTATATTCTCGCTGAACATTTTGAATTTGTAGTGTATCTGTTTTTTGTTTATCCCAGATAAATACTGCAGGTGGATATCCTTTATTTGACGAAGTGCACATGCAGATAACACTGGATCCCTCCTCAACATTGTCATTACACGTGTGGACAGGATCCCCAGGAGGCACTGAACATTGTCAATAAAAAGACAGGTAAAGCGATTGTCGGACACACTCCGTAGGTGTAATGTGATTTTTGTTTACACCTGTCAAAGGTCATGTATTTTAAGCATGAATAATTTGCAAGACCTAGACTAACGAAAAACTAACAAACGAAAAAATAGGTTTCTAGCCAAAAGAAAATCATATATTGTGTCAAAGATATCTTTACTTGTGTTTATTATTTTACTCCCTATAAAATATTATTGAGTGATAAAAGTGATGTTATTGACCAAAATCCCATTGGTAATATCACAGTAAAATTATATACAACTGTAGGAAAGTATCTTTAAATACGAGAAACATGTACAAGTAACTGTCTATTTTTTTACCGATGGTGACAGTCTCAACAAAATAGTTTGAAGGACCCGGATTGATGGTGACTCTGTAAGTGTACATTCCGTAGTCCACTGGCATCGTTTCGTTACAATAACAACTGCCTCTATGGTATCTTCTCCCTCGAGACCGATATTGAGAGAGTGATTGATAACTTGTGAGCTTCAATCATTTAGAAAAGAAAAATCAAACCAAGGCATACTGTATTATTTAGTATAAATGCTTTGTCTTACATATAACTCTAGTTTGTCCATTGGATTATGCTACATAAAATTGCACTAAATCGAGTTGAAATAATCATAAACGTAGCAACAAGCGTTAAGAGAGCTGATTGTATGAGAAATCCAAATGTGACAAAGATGTCAAGTGGAACAGGAAATCATGATTCAGCAGGAACAATGGCGGTCTGGCGATTTTGTGAGACTAAAATAACAAGTAGTTGTCCGCAGAGAAATTTAGAGAAATTAAATAAGCAGGATAACTATAGAAAAAATCCGTTTATCTAAAACTGAACAAAATATGCTTGGAATTAAAAAACAGAGCTACCTTTATATACAGTATATACTATACAAGTGTTATGATTTCCAACAAACTTTCTAATTTACCTTACGAATGATAAATGTCTGTGTAGGTAAATGTACATGTGTAAGAGAGAAAGAAAGAGTATGCGTGTGGAACGACAATGTGTGAAACAGTTTATGAGAAAATGTGTGTGTGTGTGTGTGTGTGTGTGTGATACCTTGTTATTGTTTACACTCCACATGCACGAGTACTTCTCGTCTGATGCAAAAATCCTGTTCACGTCACACGTTCCGTACAGCCGCCATTTTGATATCAGTACATCGCAGTTTTTATCGATAAAAGGCACTACATGTAAATACAAATTATGATGAGTATTTACTTAAAACGTATTTATGTATATATCTGAAATACACAATTAGGTATTAAATAAGCAGACATTATTGAAGAAAGTTTTTGTTATTAATTTTGACACAAATTGTTATTAAATATCTATAGATAACTCTATTATTTATTTTTGTTAGTAATGAATTTATCCTTCATGATTTTTCACGTTTGCAAACGGAAGAAAATCTTGACCGGAAATAGGACCTAGAAATATGTATCACTTGAAACAAAATTGTTAGCTCATTAAAATCTTACTTAAAATAAATACAAATTAAATTTCCTGCTAGTTTTGATGCCAAAAGTCTGGGATCCAAAAAGAATACCCAAATAACTATTGAAAATAATAAAAAAAGAATGTTAAATTCACATCACCTACAATCCTTAGCTTGCACACATCTATTGTGTCCTCGTAGCTGCACTTGAGAAAAATGTCCTTCTGCCTCGTGACACGCTTGATGTCCAGCGTGCTCTCGTATTCCAATTTTGAAATTGTTTTTGAAGATAAAAGAAATCGAGGTTCCTTTTGGGAATAACACCTATTTCTTGAGCAACGCCCAATGTAGTTCCATTGTAAGTTATCAGTAGACGAAAACCATTCTACCCGGCCATTGTAACGGCCGCAGGTAAAACTCACGTCCGTGTGTTCCGTCACATCTCTTACTCCAGATGAGCAATCAAGGAAATGTAAAGCTAAAAAACAAGAACCAGGTTCTTTGCACATAATTTACTGAAGACTTAAGTATAAACGTTCATTGAACAAAAATAATCAAACGGTCAAATACAATTATCATTATATAGCAGTATCGAGCAGTGCTTATTGATAAAGGTCATAATAGATGTAAATGTATGTATCATCATCGTCCGAAATAAAATATGTGTTTCCTGTAAAGTGAGTGAGAAATGAACAGCAAAAGGTAGTGTAGTAAATGTTCCTATAATTAAATATCACAAATGCTCGACCCTATAAACAGATAGTACAGTGTATGGAAGTACACTTGCCTGACTGTTCTGTTGCCGTTAGGAGAACAGCGCTGTATAACACAAACAGCCGTTGTGCCATCATTTTCCTGAAAGGTTTGAAACTTTAAACACTTAAAACTAACAAACTGCAAATCTTCCTTGCTGCAGTCTTCGTCAGCACAATGCGCTTGTTGCAAGTTCGTGAGCTGAAAGTAAAGTGAACCTCTCAAATGCATCAACAGGATGTGATTCCTCATTACCAACTTCCTTCCGGAAGGACAGTTTCATGCGGTGCACGCGTGGGCTAGTGTGAAACTTATAATAAAATACGTTTACAGTTGTAAGGTACACAAATGAAACATTCGGCATGAAATAATAATGAATTTTAATCGTACATTAAAAATGATTTCAAAAATTGGTTAAAACCACGATATCAATTGAAAAAAGTATACAGATACAGTGGTAGTTAAAATTCTGTTTGAATATTTATAGCCAGCTAAGGATTTTAGGAAATACCTAATGAAAGAAAGACGAATCGAAGAGTATCGTTGTCACCCAGGTGTGTCAGCCTAGTTAAAACTTGCTCTGCGGTACAGACACTGCATCGTCGTCAGCCTGACATGCTGGTCTCGTCAACCACAGTGAACCTAGATAATAGCATTCAAGGGAGATAATTCAGGGGAGTGTATATGCGTGTGCGTGTGTGATCGTGATCGTTGCTGGACTTCATCAAAAGTAAGTGAGAATTTTGTTCCTGCTTTCCTTTCTGAGCAAAACATGATGTAAGGCTCCATTTGTTTACTTAGCAGAATACGCAATTTGTTATATTAATGTATTTCGATTACCAGATTATTTTTTTAATCCATTTTAAGTATAAACTGTATTTTAAAAAATCTAAATAATATGCTCGATATTTGGAAACAGTTCTAAATAAAAAATAATTAACTAAATGCGTTCTATGCAGAGGTGGCATTATAAAACACATGGCGTTGTTTGGAAATAAATGTACACGCAAGGGAGGTAACTACTGTAACCTTCAGGAATTGTACCACGATGAATTACCTTTCTTTAACAGGTGCCAATGTTAACCAATCAGATATTAATTTTTTTCTTTATAAGCAGGTAAATGTTCAGTTGATCATACTTTATGTGGACGACTACTCAACTCAACATGGCTGTCCACTCAAACAATCGAGAAAAAAAGAAAACAATAAGGAATATTTAAATTTTGATGTACATGCTAATACGATTTTAGTTAGCACAGAAAGTTTCTGTATATCGTGTGATTAATATTTTTAAAAAATACCGTCAAAAATTTCATTTCTGATCTTTTTATTGTGTCGTACACTTGTCTTTGTATTTACATAATAACTACCTTTCAAACATAGTAAATATTAATCTTTGCTCTTTAGACGAAACTAATAAGCGTGTTCTTCTAGAAGCAATCATGTAAATTGGATGCGCTTAATCTTTGACTGAAAGCAATAATGCTAAGTAATTCTTACACGTCATTAAAAGATACAGAATCATACATTTCACATTGCTCCTTGATGGCAATGCAATCTTGATACAGCAGCTAAAGACACTTCACGACAAGCAGTGTGGATTAGTGTTTTTAATGTGTTTTAATACTTATTCCCTAGATTATACTACTTATCATTTTAAACTAGAAAGAACGCTGACATCTTATATTTCTGTTTTAAACCAAAAAATTCAGTGCACCTTCAGGATCACAACTTTCACACACACCTTAAGGTTACACATTAACACAAAGCTACAATGTTTGATTGAATATTAGGCAGATTTTATTTCGTATAATAATAACTGTCACATGTCGCTTGCTGCTGAGGTGGTTGAGGTGGGGGGAGCCAGGGCCCAGGTAGGGGTCAGCGTAGCGAGTTATTTCCGCTTGTCTCGCATCAGTGGGCTGAGACCTTTAGTAGGTAACATACCCGTGTGTAGTTCGTCGTAAATCAGGGTCGCTGGGGGGTCGTGTGGGCGCACACCTGATGGGGTCTATTGTTGCTGGTTTTGCTGCAGTAATGGGAAAGCTAAAGGCATGTTACAGGTGAACATTCTCTTTTCTCTCTCTCTTTTCTTCCTCTCGTGTGCGGTGTCGGACTACGAGGGCACCCATTAGTTTATTTGTTTTGCAGGGTATCTACTTGTATGTGTGTTTTATAACATTTCCATTGGCGGAGTGGTTTTCTTCTGTTTTGTTTTTATTATCTGATTTATGAACTATTTTTTCCGTTATCATTTTTTCCTTTTGAGTTGATGGGTCGCACCTTGTGACCGCAAACAAACTTATGTTCTGTGCTGTCCCTACCTCTGTGTTGATCTGTTCACTGAGGGGCGAAACATTACATTGCTCTCAGAAATTTATTTTTACTTTTTTATGTGCGTTATCGTCATGCATTTACTTATACATCAAAATGAAGCATGCAAACAATATAACAAGTGATGTGAGCAGCGCATTTATTGTCATAAATACTGTTTTAAGAGTCGACATTAAAAATAGAACAAGGGAGGAAAACTCTATCATCCCTGTTCAGTCTACCGTTACCTTTACCAAGGAAAGGTTGAAACAAGGACGAAAGTTTGTTCTGTGCCATGAGTGGAGATGATGTTACCATGAATTGTGTAGACCTTCAACCATTTCCTAAATATTTATACTCTTGTCAAAGAAACGAAAAAAGGAATGGAGATATGGAGACTGTGGATGGTGTTCGGTGTTTACCTACTTTTTATAGTCGGCCATTCAGGTAATGCAGTAATTATTCGTTTATCTTAAAGCCTACATAGGGAAAAAGTGTGTGTTGCTAACAGTAGACGAAGCGCTGAATGCCTGCCTATAAAATTTCGACCGGTATTTCTTTTATAAATTATATCTATTAACCTACAAAGTTGTCAATTATCGGTGATACTCCCTTTTAAAGATCACTTCTTAACATTTATGTGGTGTAAATTTTAAGACATAGATTTTGTCTACCGGTAGTAAAATAAAAGATTGGAACTGTATGCGACAGAGAATTCACGAATCGGGAAGTAGGTCAACCGTTAGAAATTTTAAAAAATATATTTACACGATATAAACAAAAATACAGTATCAAACAAACATATTTTTGTTAGAATATGCATTATATTTGAAATAGTAATTACTGTCGTCTTCTTATTTTTAGTTGTTTGAGTACAAATCCTTGTTGAATTGAGTAACCGGTGACCTACTTTAACATTGCGCTTGATGACAGAATCGTTGCCTACTTTTAAACATCACGAAATACCTGATTGGTTAATTTTTTTCAGCTGCGAAGGGGAAGTAGTCTATAATGAAACAACTCGTAAAGGTTACAGTTCTTGTCCCCCACCCCCTATGTATTCATTTATATACGCACAGAGTGATGTGTTCTAAGAAGCTACCCAATCGCCCTAGTATATTATTTTCGTGAGTGATCACGATCCGTCTGTTGAGGTGTTTGAGATAACATCGGACTACTTTAGCTTGTGTTTGTTTTTTGTTGTTTTTTAATTTATTTTATTTTATTTTTTGTTTGCTTAGTGCTTATACTTTTTTCGAGAACATTGTATGTGCTTTATGTGATTCCTGTGAGAATTACCGTCTACTATCGCTTGCTTGTATTTTCAGAACATCATGCAGCTGTCATAGTTGGGACACTGTTTTTTGATCAGCTACATAAGTCAAAGTCACATGGCAGCCATGTTACAGAAAATTATGTTAATGAATCATCTTAGTAATGATTAGAGTAGAATCAGTTATTGTTCTGTAAAAGGTGATATTATGGGTGAACTTTTTTGACTTTTTAGACATTCACGACAAAGTTTTATTATCAAGAGAATCTGCTAGGAAATTCAATGAACTTTCCTACCACATGCATTAACCCTACGCAACTCTATCTAAGGCTGATGAAGAGTTGTCATCCAGAACTACGCACACAAAACATTTACCCACACCCAAAAATGGAGTTTATGGATAGCAAGATTGTGTTCAATTTAGAGAATGCAAAGTTGCCATACTTCATACCTTTTTACAGAAATAATTTTATTTACCTTTGATGCGTTATATTGGGCTTGACTTTGTTCCAGTAACCCCAAAGGTTTCAATGGACACGTAGCGTAACATAGGCAATAGTTACAGAAGTTCCTATATAGCAACGGAGAACCTTTCTCATATGGGACTAATAAAGGCCATCGTGATTGTCATTGTCATTGTCAAGCCCTTTTATTATAATAATAATAATAATAATAATAATAATAATAATAATAATAATAATAATAATAATAATAATAATTCCCTTGTTACCGATTTTCTTGACTTAAGAATAACTTTTCGCAAAAGTATGAATTATCTCATAGTTTATTTACAAAGGACAATTTTATAATGTTAATTCTGTGATAGATATTCTGTTTCTTAAAAAGGTTTCGTTAATGATACAACTATGATTGTGATTGTTTGTGTCAGGTTCGACTATCATAGGCTGTGAGCAGGGCAAAGTGGATGTGGAGGAAGGCACAAACCACTCATTCACCTTTGATGCATTGCCAGGGATAGTTTATGATAGCAATGGACGTGCCCTCTGTTACTGCAGTTATTACTATTATTATTATTACAGCTACCTGTCGTGTCAGCTTGTAATATATTTTGGTGTATCAGAATATTTATACAGCTGCTATCAAAACTCCTACTTAACTGTGATACCAAGAGACTCAGCTAACATGATTATGTGGGATTACTATGGGACACGTGCATATTGCAGTTTAAACATATATGGTATGTTAAAAAACAATTTTTATATACCTGTATAGACCTTTTATTTCCCTGTAAAATCTATCTCTAATTTTGTATCGTCATACATAAGCCTTTTCAATATCCATCTATAATTTTTTTCCTTTTTTAGTGCACTTAAGCTCAAAATCAAATTTATGTTTGTGATATTGTACATGGTTAGTGATGGTTGGACAGATTTAGACGTTTTAGTAAATCCCTAAACAGTGTAGATTTAAAATGTAAAAACTAACATGTACTATTTTAGTTGCATTCATATATTATCTATAATGTGTCTGGTCAAGCTACCCCTGTGTACCAGAATGACAGCTGCGATGTAAGTATTTCAGACTGGATGGTTACCGGAAGCTGCAACATAACAGGAATGTATTCTTCCGACAACAATTACACATGCAGCTGGAGAGAGCAAAATAACACCAGGGAGGTAAAACATATTTGTTACATTTTTACCACTCGTCTTTTCTTAGTCTCTGCTATGCATGTGTGCGTGTTTGCGTTAGTAGGCGCGTGTGTGTGATCACTCATCCAATTAAATATAAAGATACTGTGTTGCACTAATTCATTAAGTTTTATCAAATGAACCATGTTATTCAAACTTAATTTATAACATAGATTGTTGTTTAGTGCTTTTTAAACGCTGAAAATGTTTCCTACCAAACTATTTTTTCAGGAATTCGGGGGATGGAATGTGCTGGAAGGTTACAGTGCGGCTAACACAAGACTCTACATGCGGGGTGTTTGCTCATTTACAAGACCAATTCCTTGTCTCAACGGCTCCTATACCTACACCATGAGAGTATCACCCGGCTCTGATGAGTTTTACCACAACACAATATTTATAGGCAGGAGACGCTTTTTGAAAAATTTAGTCCAAACAGAACACTGCTGTTTACAAATGTAATCTTTAAAGATGAAAAATAGAATTAGGAAAGTTATTACTAAACTAATTTATTAAATCTGTTTTCTAGGAAGCCAAATTAATGCATTTACGAAATCATTTGATTGTTATTAAAGACAAAAAAAAAAAAGAATCACAAAAAGTTCCAATCTGAGAGTTGATAAAATGTCAATATACGAGAATGATCCTTCTTTTTTACCTTTACGATTTGCTATTTAAACTAGCGCAAAATTTAATTTGCTAAAAAAAATCTGTAGGTTTATAAAAAGGACAAAGTCAATATAAAACATAAATAAAAATTATACAGTTTTAATGACGAATTACTTTTTCTTCTATTTAAAGCTTCACCTGATCAGGTACAACTCAACCACAGTTGTCCGAGTTATGTTCTAGAGGGATCAAGTGTAGTCTGTACATGCAATGCTTCAACAACGGGAAGTCCACCTGGACTTTTGGCTTGGTACGAAATGACCGGCGAAACACTTTTGCTTACTGATGTGAGCAAAATCACAAGCGGAAAACAGTTTATATGTCGATTGGAATGGGGTTCGAAGGGAGCCATCAGAGCAATAACTTCTTACATACTTACTGTTGCTTGTAAGTAAACTTTTTTCGATTGGTTTAATACATACCACCCTCACAACAACTTTATATTTTATCTAATTCATCATTATCTGTAACTTTCAGCATTTTCCACAAAAATATATTTCGTCTTGTCAAAAAAGGAATATTATAAAATCCTATTGGAGAAGTAGATTCAGCCATATTTTTTTAAAATATTTATGGATGGAAGAGAAAGGTTTCGCGCATACTCTCTCTCTCTCTTACTCATATATATATATATGCAGACAATAATTCATATATTTACTGTATCTCTGAAAGATTATGCAGTGCTCGAAACAAGTGTTTCTATGTTTAGATGGACCATCCGATGTGATCATAAACAGAATTGCAGAGACAGCAGACGATCAGTCTGGGATAATACGTTTTATCTGCTCAGCTATTTCTTTCTATCCCTCGGTTATGTTTCGATGGAACATATCATGTGAAAGTCAGACTGACTATACACACTTCAGTGTGTGCTCCATGAACATCATTCACACAGCGGACCGTGTGGTGATAGAGTGTACAGCCACCAACACTCACTTCCCTCAGGTGTCCGTTTCACGTGTCTATGAGTTGACTGTTGAAGGTAGATATTTTTTGCTTATCGAATACGGATACTCTATATTTAATCGAATCAATAATAACAAAACTAACAAAAGTTTTGACAACAGTTATTTTTTAATGATTTTTTTTGAAATTGGTGAATTTCCGTGCTGGTGAGGGGACTTGACCTCCTATAACCGCCCCAGTAAGTAATGAGTTAAAAATCACTTTGAGAAGTAGCTTCAAACATACTTTTTTAATTTATAGATGAAATAGATAGGTATCGTGCACACACTCTCTCTCTCTCTCATATATGTGGAGGCAAGAATTCATATATTTACTGTATCTCGTGGAGCACTATCCTGTACTGAAAACAAGTGTTTATCTGTCTAGATGGGCCATCCGATGTGACCAACACCTACTTCCCTGATGTGTCCTTTTCGACTGTCAATGACTTGACTATTGAAGGTAGATATTTATTTCTTATGGCATATGGCGTAAAAAGTTTCTGTACATATTAGAATCAATAATAACAAAACTAACAAAAGTCCTGAAAATTGTGTCAATTGTCTATGCTTAGAACTTTCTTTTATAATCGTATTCATTTTTTGCAACAATTGATAAAATATCTTGCTTTAGACAAAAATCATATTTATCGAATAGTGCAAACAGAAGCATCTGTAAGAAAAAAGTTGCGAAAAAACAATTGTTGCACACTCAAATGAACAATATTTATAATCGACACATAATAAGTAAAAGTTGTTTAAGTTTCTAATTTTGCTCATGATAACAGCTTCTACTGTTATACAAAGAGAACCAGAAAGCAAGGAATCATCAGCAGAAGGTGTAAACACAGCCGTCGTTGGTGTTGTCGGAGCAGCTGCAATTGTGTTACTAATCATCTCAGCAGTCCTCGTTGTGTTCATCATCAAACGACAAGGTTGTTGGCATGTCAATAATTTTTTACTGTAGACTAATCTGTCTGCTCAACTAGTACTTTATAGTGTTGATAGCACGGCAATCTGTCACAATCATCATTTGAGTATAGTTTTTCTCCATATAAAACTTAGTCATATATAATTGCTATAACGTACCCATCTTTACCAATTTTTTGTCTCAATTCTTTTAGGCTTTGATCTCAGTCCGGTTGTATTATATTTTATGTTTGTGTTAACATATTTTAGACCCCAAAATATGAATCTAAGCATAAAAAAGAAGCAGCGCATGTGAAAACATCAGTACAAAAATTGTTAATGAAATGTATGTTGCTTATGAATGGCTAAGAAAAAAGAAAAACCACTAACACTTCTTTCTGCAGTCTTCAAGAGACCAAAGTCGCACACTTCAAATGACCATCAGTCAGCTTATTCGGAGGAAATTTACTCTATCCCCGACTTTACTACTGCTGGCCACGGAGTGGACAATGCAGCATTCAATGAGACGATAGAAAGCAGCGGGACCAGACACGTGACTTATGACAATCGCTGTGTGACACAAGAGACTGCCGGATGTGAGATAGCAATGAAGCCACTAACATATCCAACGCCAGCCATAGCAGGAAAACACACCTGTGAAGATCTATCAGGTAAAATTATTGTTTGTCATTACATATAGACAATCCAACCTTGGAGAGGTACACACCGACCTACATAAAAAACGAGTCTAAATGCTCTTCCATTAATACTCCCGAGGGATATAAAGCAAGTCAATCCTCAGGTACTTGAGTTACTTGCCCTTAGACTCCAGCTAGCTTTTCATACATTAACCCTAATTATTTGATTAACTGTCTGCTTATTTTACTTTTGAGCCATTGTTCTGTGTAGTAAGGGTGAGCGAATAAATCGTACTTAATATCAATACGATAAGATAAGATAAGATAAGATAATACTTTATTAATCCCTAGAGGGCAATTCAGTTGCAGCTCGATTATATATATTAAATCCACAGGCAGTCGTGTTGCAGTCAATCATACCAGCTCGATTAAAGTCATACATGATCGCATGCACATCACATTCATAATCCATTCAAAAGTCTGACGGCTGAAGCAACAAAAGACAGCCGCAGTCGGTTTGTCCTGCATGCAGGCACACTATATCGGCGACCTGATGGGAGCTGGACAAGTTCACCCGACAGAGCATGCCTGGCATCACGGAGGATGGCAGACACTTTCAGTAGAGTCCTCCTGTTATACAGATCCTGAAGAGAACTCTGGGTGGATCCAACGACTTTGGAGCAGGTGGATACCACCCGATGTAGGCTGCTCTTGTCCTTCACCGATAAACTATTATAGAAACAGATGAACGAGAAGGACAGCACGCTCTCAATATGTGATCTGTAGAAAAGCTGAAGAAATTGGGGGGAGACAGAGAAAGACCTCAGCTTCCGGAGAAGGAAGAGGCGTTGTTGAGCCTTCTTCACGACAGATTGAGTGTTGACATCCCAGCAAAGTCGCCTATCGAAGATGGTGCCCAGGTATTTAAAAGCAGAAACAATTTCCACCTCCTTGTCATGGATGACTCAGACGGGACACGGTGGAGAATTCCGACGGAAATCAAAGACAATCTCCTTCGTCTTACTCACATTAAGTTCTAGTTCTATATACGTTTCGTTGATGTTTGTGTTGGTATAGTTCACATTAAATTTTGTAAATTTAAACTATTTATTTCTTGGCTCAGATACTTCCTGTGGCCATGTTGCGAGATGTAACGAAGATGAAAATATTTATGAGAACGTGGGAAACTGAAATAAGGAAGGGTCTCATATTGCAGGTATGTGAAAATTAATGGTTGTTTTGTTTACAGTGTAAACATCGAAAGAAGTGTAAAATAAAATCAGTAATATGATTTTTCTGCACTGAAAATTAAGACAAACTATAGTTTGAAATAAAGCTGTTTAATGATTATATAATGAAAGGAAAAAGTTGAAACACAAAAACTTACATCTTTTTGTGGGAGGCTAAATTTTACACTACTAGAAAACAATTCAAATGCGAGCAAATAAAACTTTATAACCAATAATTTTTTGATGCACTTTGATAGGTATGGGATAAATCGTGTTTATAGAGCATTTAATATATTTCTTTCTCTTCCCTTTATGCAGTTTATGTTGTGAGAAAGTCTACTCCCTGTTTGTAAAGACCGCACACTTGTGAGTGAGACAACGTGAAAGCTGTTAGGAACGTGGGTTGTCACCCTTGTCTGTTGGGAGGCAGAAATTGTCGCCCCTACCTGTGAGCTAGTAGAAACAAACGGAATGAGTACGATTATGAAAGAGAGCATGGGTGAGAAAAAGGTTCACTAAATCACTGTAGTTGGGGAAAACTGAGTTTATTCTTAAGCCAGTCGTTGAATAAGAGAGACACTGTAGCAAATTTCTGTGTGAAAGAGGCAGTGAATCGGAATAATTCCTTGCCTAGTCAAGATATGAGACAAGTTGTCTCTAATTGCTTTAGTTATCTTTATAACGGCGAGAGACCGGTGTAAATACTTCATATTTGGTTGAAAATCATGATAATGGGAATAGGTATTATTGTTTTTTTTGTTGTAATAAACAGTGGTAGTTAAAATGTTGTATGAATATTTATAGCCAGCTAAGAATTTCAAGAATCATTAGGAGGACAGACGAATCGAAGCTTATTGTCGTCAGCCAGGTGCGTTTGCCTAGTCAGTACCTACTGTCACCCAGGTGTGTCAGCGTTGTCGAAACGTGCTCTTGGGTACATACACTGTATCATCATCAGCCTCACATGTTGGTCTATTCAACCACAGCGGCCTTAGATTGTAGTATTCAAGGGAAATAATTCAGGAGAGAGAGAGAGAGAGTGTGTTTGTGGATCTGTGCGTGTGTGATCGTTCCTGCATTTACAGAAAATAAGTGAGAATTTTGGAAATTCTGTGTGTATTGACATACCGATCTCCAGCCACGGTTCCCATTAGAAAAAAATTTTGGTTTACGAAACTGAAGACATTTGGAACTACTAAAGCGACTTTTGTTTATAGAGATTTAATGGCTAGAAGGTTGAAAGTCGCTCATGACAATAAGCTGCTAGTTGTGGTTTGTAGTTATATTTACATGTACTGATTTTTGTTATGTGAAATTTACTCACCTTTATTAAATCAACACAAGCTCCCGAATAATATAGAATTTTTAGCCTATCTTTGTACTCTCTTGTAAGAAAACTGATGTAAGGGACGCAGTGTGTTTTAGTTTAGTAGATAGATATTCTGATGGGAACTTTCCTGGGGTTTTTTATAAGTGAAACGTGATGTAAGACTCCATTTGTTTACTTATCAGAATACGCTTTTTGTTACAATAATGTATTTCGATTACCAGATTATTTCTTTAATCTCTAGAAATCTATTTCAAGTATTAACTGCATTTTTTAAAAAATAAATCTAAATAATAAGCTCAAATGTAAATCTAGAAATATTTATAATTTAAAAGATAATGACCTAAACGAGTCATATGCAATGATAGCATCATAAAATACATTGCCTTGTTTGTAAATGAATTAATATATAAGGGAGGCTACTACTGCAACCTTTAGGAATTGTGCCACTATTCATTATCTTCCTTTAACAGGTATTATAAATAGACGCCACAGTGTACTCGCCGCCCTAACTAAACAACAAACAATAAGTCTCACTGCAGACAACTGTATCCCAAGTTTAAAAGAATAAGATATTATTTAAATTGTAAGGCTTTGCCAAATCTTGCTTTAAAGTAAATCTTGTGTGGAGACTTTCTTATAGTAATGGATGAACGCATAGGTCGGACGATGCCTTTGTAAACAGAGGAGCGAGGGTCTTCTCGGGTCTGATAGACTTTTCAGAGATGAAGGTGGAGCTGTTTCGCGCTAATGAACCACGTGATACTGAGTTTTTATTTTTGCATCTATTAATACTTGTGTCAGGTGTGGAGTTTGTGTGGTTGTGGAACTACCGTTAATGTGTGGAATGAAAGAGATCGAATTAAACAGAGAAATTTTATTTGGGACTTACTGTTCAAGTGTTTGTGTGTTTGACTGCTTCTTTACAGTTTATAACATTACTCCTTGAAGAATGGATTTACTCTCCAGCCTCACACTTAAAACAGGGCAACACTTCAAGTCCTACGAAACATTTACAAAAGCTTCAATCTCTCAACAACCAAGAGGAAAAACCTATCTGATATTTTGGTAGACAAACAAGTGCACTAAATTATGAGTAATACAGTAAGGTGCAAATGAATACAATTATTTTCATAAATACCATCTCATTCCATGAAGGTTTCACATGTGCATATATTTTTAAACACTGTTGACTTTAAAAAGTCTTTTACTTTTTCACGTGCGTTATCATCATGCAACTACTTTCACTTTTACTCATATGCTGCAAAACCAGTTTTTAAATAATATTGCAAGCTGCTTGAACAGTGCTTGGGTGATTCAAAAGTACTGTTTTCACAGTCGACATTCAAAATAGAACAAGGAAAGAAACTCAACTCTCAATATTCAGTCTAATGTTACCTTTAGGAAGGAGAAGTTAAAAACAGGACGAAATTTTGTTGTGTGCAACGAGTGGAGCTCATGTCAATTAATTGTGCAGACTTGGTATCAGCTTATTATTTTATAAGCAAATCAACTGTTTCGTAAATATCTTTACTCTTGTCAAAGAAAAGAAAAAAGAATGGAGATATGGAGGTTGTGGATGATGTTTGGAGTTTCCCTACTTTTTATAGACGGCCATTCAGGTAAAGCAGTAATCATTTGTTTTTAGCTTTGTATATATGATTACGATCCAGCTGTGGATGTGAGTGACTTAGTGTCGAGCTACTCTGTGTTTGTTTTTCTGTTGTGAAGTTACTATTTCCCGTGAACAGTGTGTTTTCTGTGTTTTATTTATTAAACAATTCCGTTGACAATTACCATCCTCTATCGCTTCGTTGTATTCTCAGATTATCATGTAGTTGTCATAGTAGGGAAACTGGTATTCAACCAGCTGCATATGTCAAAGTTATGTAGCAACAAATTTTCGTTACAGAAAATTATGTTGATTAATCATCTTTGTAGTGATGAGAATAGAACCAATTTTTATTCCATAAAAGGGAATATTACGGAAAGAATTTTTAAGTTTTCGGATCTTGTTGAAAATGTTTAATTGTAAAGAGCTCTACCGGGGAAATTCAGCGAATTTTCCCACCACGTAAATGAGCTCTTATGCTACTTCTATGCTGATAAAGAGTTTCCATTCCCAACTTTTGACAGCAAGTTTACCTTTTTCCCCAACACGAAAGAAGAATATCCATAAGAACCAAAAGTCAGATTGTGTCAAATTTATAAAATGCAAAGTTGTCATACTTTATATTGTTCAACTGATCTCTAGTGTGTTATGTTTGGCTTCAATTCGTTTTAGTTTTAAAATTCTATGGGCTTTTTGGGGGATAGGGTGGCAAAAGAAATGGAACAGTTACTTAAATTTCTTTAGAAACCGTTAAAAAAGACTTCTGTTTACAATGATAATAATAATGAACAACTCACTTGTTATCGATTTTCTCAGATATATTGCTTGATTTAAGAATTGTCGTTTGATAAAAATAATGACTAGTACATTTTCTTTACAAAAGGCTGTTTTATAACGTTGAACAACTTTTCACGTAAAAGAAATTGTATGCAAGGTTTCTGCGATTATTATATGTACAATAATAGCAACAGGCTTCTTGAAATAGTTTAGTTAATTATACAAATATGATTGTGATTGTTTCAGGTTTGAGTATCGTAGGCTGTGACCAGGGTACATTGGACGTAGAAGAAGGCACAAACAAATCATTTACGTGGAATCAAACCATATACACAGTTTCTGATAACAATGGAAATTACCTTTGTTACAACTATTATTGCTCGTTGTGTGGATTTTTAATATATTTTGATGCACTGGCATGTAATTACACTTGTTTTTACAACTCATGTCCAACAATGATCAAGTCGTATCCAAGAGCTGGTTTGATTATATGGGATTTTTATAGGACCATTGCAATTTGCAGCCTAAGACTGGTTGGTACGTGGAAAAGTCTTTATCTGATCTTCATTCATCTGCTGTTACAATTATATCTCTAATTTTGTATCTATCTTAATAATGGACATGGGATCTACGTTTAAATGTCTAAGATTTGTGTTATTGTAAGTGCACCTAGTAATGTAATATAAAATGTGATTTATTGTTGTTATATTGCTCATAATCAGTAATAATTGACAAATTTCAAACGATTTTAGTAGATTCCTAAGCTGTTCATATTGAAAGTATATAAAATTAACCTGTGATATTGTAGTAAGATGAATATTTTATCCAAATTATATTTGGTCAAGCTACCCCAAAGTATCAGGCTGGCACCTGCGATGTAATTATTTCAAACTGGATGGTGACCGGGAGCTGCAATGTGACACGAATGTATTCTTCAGACAACAACTACACGTGCAGATGGAGAGAAAAATGCGTGGTAAAGCATCTTAATTTTATATCTCCGACAAAGAAATTGTGATCAGTTTAGTCATATAGCATTCCACACGACATTCTTACTTAATGCGAATTGTAAAAATTTCTAGTCGACTGTTATCTTTGTTTTGTAGCAATAATAAAAATTGCTATAATCGCTTCTAACCCAAATATCTTTGCAGGAATTCGGGGAATGGAATGTGTTGGAAAATTATACGGAGATAAACCAAAGAAACTACAGACGTGGCGTTTGCTCATTTACAAGGCCAATGCCTTTACTCAGCGGAAATTATACCTACATTATGAGAGTATCACCCGGCTCTGATGCGTATTACAATAAAACAATGCGTATAGGCAAGAAACGATTTTTTAACGTTACTATAATCCAATGAGCACAACGATCTTTACAAATGAATTCTTCAAAGATGAATATATTTAAGCAATTTTAGAAAAAAATATTATTAAATTTGTTTTTTAAATCCATTTTTTCGCAAACCAACCAAAGTATATATATATATCAAAAACTTGTGAGGATAAAGGGATAAAAAGTGCAAAAATAGGAAATGCTAGTATAGTCTAGGAAATGTCGATATTCGAATATGTTCCTGTCGTTTTTTTGTTTAAACATTTTGATAATCGAACTCGTGTAAAAATTCAATTAATTGAAATAAACAAATATGCAGGTTAATGAAATTAAACAGTCAAAATCAATAGATTTCACGAATAAATAACTTTAGGTTTTAGTGACTGATTACTTTTTCTCTATTTAAAGTTTCACCTGATCAGGTACAACTCAAGCACAGTTGTCCGAGTTATGTTCTAGAGGGATCAAGTGTAGTCTGTACATGCAATGCTTCAACAACGGGAAGTCCACCTGGACTTTTGGCTTGGTATGAAATGACAAACGCGACACTTCTACTCACAAATGTGAGTAGAAACACAAGCGGAAAACAGTTTACATGTCGATTTGAGTGGGGTTCAAATGGAGCTATCAGAGCAATGATTTCTTACATACTTACTGTTGCTTGTAAGTAAACTGTTTTCTATTGATTCTATACCTACCATCCTTGCAACACCTCCAAATTTATCTAATTTATCATTATCTTTGACTTTCAACATATTCCACAAAAATAGTTTATTTTCTTGCCCCCCCCCCAAAAAAAGAATATTTATAGTCATCGTTGTGTTTTTGGAGGAAATGCCTACACATTAGTGCTAGCACTAACATAATGAGAGATATCTTTAAAAATCACTTTGAGAAGTAGCTTCAAACATATTGTTTTAATTTATATATGAAAGAGATAGTTTCTCTTTCTCTCATATATGTATAAGGAGGCAAGAATTCATATATTTATTGTTTTCTCATGGAACACTGTGTTGTACTCAAAACAAGTGTTTATCTGTTAAGATGGACCATCCGATGTGATCATAAACAGAATTGCAGAGACAGCTGACGATCAGTCCGGGATAATACGTTTTATCTGCTCAGCTATTTCTTTCTATCCTTTGGTTGTGTTTCAATGGAACATCACATGTGAAAATCAGACTGACTGTACACACTTCAGTGTGTGTTCCATCAACATAACTCACATAGTGGACCATGTGGTGATAGAGTGTACAGTTTACAACACTTACTTCCCTGAGGTGTTCTTTTCACGTGTCTATGATTTGACTATTGAAGGTAGAGACTTATTGCTTATCGAATATGGATACTCTACATTAAATAGAATCAATAATAACCAACCTAACAACAGTCTTAACAACTATGTCAATTGTTCAGGCTCTGAACTTTCTTTCATAAATTATTAATAGTTTTTCGCAACAGTTGATAAATATCTTGTTTAAGATAACAAAAATCGTTGGTTTTTACTGAATATTAGAAACATAGATATCATAAAAATATTAAATAGTAATTGTTGCATGTTAAAAGAAACAATATAATCGACAAATAATAAGTGAAAGTTGCATAACTTTCTAATTTTGCCAAAGATTACAACTTTCTACTTTTATAGAAAAAGAACCGGAAAGCAAAGAATCATCAGCACAATGTGTCAACACAGTCATCGTTGGTGGTGTCGGAGCAGCTGCTATTGTCTTACTAATCATCGCGGCAGTCCTCGTTGTGTGCATCATCAAACGACAAAGAGGTTTGCATGTCTAGAATTGTTTAATGTAGAATAATCTCTAACCTCGCTTTATAGTGTTGGTGGCACTGCAATCTGCAACAATCAAACGATTGTTAGACACACTGCGTTCTTATGAGTTCGAGTGCTCGTACCACTAGAATTTTGTATTACTGCTCGAGCAACCAGCGCATCTGTGAAAATTTTAATTTAACTCTCATATATCTTTGTTACAGGTGTTCTTTAATATCAACCACTGAGAAGAACTGTAACAAACAGCTAGCATTAGCTTTCTACATTTAATATTGCTATGCATTTTTCTCTAATTTGTCCAATCATACATTGAACAGCCAAAACATATTAAGCTTTACACATTTTGTGTAGGATCTTTTTCTTCCTACAAAGTTTAGTCATTTATAATTGCACCAACGAACATTATCTTAACCATTTTTGTCTCCAGCCTTTTAGGATTTCATCTCAGTCCGGTTATATTATATTTTATATTTGTGTTAACTATATTTTAATACCAGAAAAATTAAAACCTAGCAATATTAGCGTGAAAACATCACCACAAAAATTGTTTATGAAAATTATGTTGTATGTATGCGTGCCTAACGACAGGAATGGCCAAGAAAAAAGAAAACCCGCTGTCCCATCTTTATGCAATCTTCAAGAGACAAAAGTCGCAGGTTTTTACTGACCGTCAGTCAGCATCGGTGGATGAGATTTACTCTATCGCCGACTCAACTACTGCTGACCACGGGGTGGACAATGCAGCATTCAATGAGACGATCCATAGCAGCGGGACTAGACACGTGACCTACGACAATAACTACGTGACACAAGAGATTGGTGGACACAAGACAGCAATGAAACCACTAACAAAGCCAATGCCAGCCATAGAAAGAAAAGACAACTGTCAAAATTTATCAGGTAAGAATATTGTTTTGTTTGTCATTACCTATACCCAATCGGAGAGGTACACACCGACCAACACAAGAAAACGTCTATAAAATGCCTTCTGCTAAATATTTCATCATTGCTAACTAAGCGACAGGCATGTTTTTGATGAAACTTGTAATTAATCCATCTTTACAACCAGCCAGTGCTTCATCATATTTCAGAATCGTTGTATGACTCGGGCCTCATGCCCGCCTGCATGGACCATAATTACGAAGACCTCTCTCCCAAGGGATTTAAAGCAAGCCAATTCTCAGGTACGTGAGTGACTCGAGCTTAGACTCCAGCCATCTTTTGATACACTAACAAAAATTATTTGGTTGACTTTCTGCTTATTTAACTTTTGGATGATTGTTCTGTGTAGTAAGGGCGAGACAATAAATTGTACTTAATACTAATACTATATACGATTTGTTGATATTAGTGTTAATATGTATCACAGTTAAAATTGTAATGTTTGTACGCGATATTGAATGCTAAACTATACATTTCTTTGGTCAGATATCTCCTATGCCAGGGCTGAGGGGTGTAACAAAGATGAAAGTATTTATGAGAATGTGGGCAACTAAAATCAGAATGGGTCTTATATTGCAGGTATGTGAAAATTCATGGTTATTACGCTTACAGTCTAAAACTCGGAGAAAATAAACAATCTCAATACTAAGATTTTTTGTGCATTGAAATTATTACATACTATATTTTGGAAAATCTTTTTTAATGATTCTTGCAATGTGCAGAAAAAATTGTAAACATTAAATATTACATCTTTATTGTGAGGGAGCTGAACTTTATATTATTGGAATACAATTTAAACGCAAGCAAATAACATTTTATAACCAATTAAATGCTATTTGATAGGTATTACAGAAATCGTATTTATATATGTGTTTAAAATATGTATTTCTCCCTATATACAGTTTCGGTTGCAACAGTCCATGTTGGTGAAGACAGCACACGTGTGTTGAGTAAATCTTGCACCATCATGTTACTCATCTCCATCTTTATGCTGCATCAGTATCATTCAGCAACATGCAGGATCAAAATTAACAATTAACTGGTTATTTAAAGTTGTCCTTACAGGTTAAAAAATGTATTGTAATTTTGTTAAAGCCATAGTTAATGGACTCATCCTATGCATAATGATACCACAAGGATCACTAATATCCTGCAGGCTTTCTGAACAAAGCCACGAGAGAGATCGAGTAAGAAACATCCTGTATAATTTTTTTTTTTTTTTTTGCAATTAGTAGTAACCTGATGTATGCGCATGCAGAATTATATCTGAATGTAGCAAGAAGTTTTAAAGTAACAAAGGGAATTAGAGTGTCTGTTTTTGTGTAAATAGCTTTTGAATCCTGAGTGTTCTATCAAGATATGCGGCCTAATATGATAACTGAGTTGTCGTTTGAAAAATTTTTGTTCATGGACTATTCCTTATTTTCTTGTCATGTGAAACCAATTTTCTTCTTTTTTTCTAGCAAATGTTTATCCAGCGCCTCAGTTCTGTTTGGTGTTTTAGTCTACAACGAATACTTATATTTACTTTTACTAGATCACTTTTATGTTTTATAACAAAAATGAGAGCCACATGCACGCAATAAGAATACGACACAATACAAACATAACATGTTCTGTCATCAAAATCATGTGTAATTTTGTTAGGTGGGCTAATTAAATTTTACCTGCGTTTTTAAGTCATGATCTTTTAAATGACAGATTGATTTTATTTTGTAAATTAATAAGTTAGGTTGGTTTTATATGTTCGTTTAATTGCCTATTTTGAGAGTATATTTTTATCTGAATAGGTGTAGTGCAAACAGATTATATTTTTATGTAAAGTTATGCACATTCTAATTTGCAAGAAATTTCTTTTTTTTTCCTCTGTACTGTGTACCTTTTTTTGTAAATCCAGACCTCATAACTACTTATTCTGCCGTAGTGTCTATCAACAAAGATGGTAAAAGTATTTAATTTTAGTTTTGGGCTATTCTGACACTTTAAGATCTCTTGATTTCAGAGAGGAGTAATATTCTAAGATATGGAATTTCTCTCCACCACTGTACTATGTGCTGACATGTCACGTGTGTCATTTCCAAGTAGAACTGGTTTTTATAATCAGCCTCACATTCTAATCCTTCGTGTCTATTAGGACACTAAATTATGACTAATCACCACACTACATAAAATTATTTTCAGTCTTAACATTACTCACCAAACAGACCCACCATAACATGATCAGTTTTCTCCTTCAGTCTCTGATAAGGAAATATTCCTCGTATTGAGAAGCATGAAGGATGTGGTGTGACTTTCCTACTTTCAGCGGCTGAATATTTTACCTGATCTCCACTTTTTTCCTTGTGTTCCTCGAGTGTCTTGTGCAATGAAAATTGTAATTATAATGGTCATGATATTTCTTTGTAAATATATTCGCTCTTATACCGGGGTGAGATGTAGTGATCGTATGATTGCTTAATTTTTTTCTGTTGAGCATCTCGCTTACGAAGAAAATTTTCTTTTCAGACTCAAAATATTGTAGGATTCTATGGATACGATGTTTATTATTGGAAAAAAACTAGTTTCAATGGCCAATATCCTTTAACAAAATCCCAGGAGGAAGTGACTAACAGCATGACATTGCGTCTGTAATATGACAACTGTTACTCTTTTCCTGCCATGGCCAACACTTCATAGTTTTAGTTTTGGTTTCTTTAGCTTTGTCCTGTTTTGCTTTGCTTTTCCTTGTTCTTCGATGTTAGATCCTCGTTTTCGTCGAGGGCTTGTTTTCCTCGCCTGTGTCCCGTTTGTTCTTGCTCTAGGAGTTTTTGATTTGATCAAGACAGAAGGATGTTGTTTCTTGTAATCATCGAACCAAATCTTAAAATGAAACGTTTTGATAATCGTCTTTATCATATCATCATTCTATGTTTCCTGTTGTAAAACTTCTAAAGATACGGTTAATGGTTGGGTCAGGCGTTCACCTAGAAACTTGTGTATGTTCACGAGTATATCTATGTTTCTGTCTGAAATGCACAACTGTTGAAACTTAAGAACAGTTTAAAAAGTATGAAAGCTGATATTTATCCATGCTTGAATATTAACACTTGAAGCATAGTGTCGGAGGTAAATATAAACTTGACTGGTAAATGTCAAGATGATTGATGTCTGAGCTAAAGTTAAGTCTGCACATAATGTTACTAACTGGATTCAGAGTGTTCGAACTTTAATGCCATTGATTGTACATACGTATGTAATATACCTAGACAGATTCGCATTAGAAAAGTTTGTGTGACATAACATGTCAGTCGCTGGGTCTATGGTTATTGTCAGGTAAAGAGGGGATGACTGCGTTCAAAATGACTACCTACCCAGGAAAGAAAGACAACTAAGATGAAGGAATGTAACAAATATTTGTAAAATATGCCTAAATAAAAAAAAGAATATTTTTGCTATTATTTATTACTTTATGGTCTAAATAAGTCACAGTATGACAGATCACTTTGAGCAGACGTGGGCAAAGGCTAGCCCGCGGGCCGGATCTGGCCCGCCTCCTGTCTCTGACCGGCCCGCTGGCCCGCCCGCCAGTATATATGCTATATATACAGTATTGGGTTAAACTGAGTAAACTATATTAGTCCGGCCCTCTAAAACCATCCCAGTTTCTCATGCGGCCCCTTGGGAAAATTAAGTGCCCACCCCTGACTTTCAGTATGTCTGATAGTGGGTGAGTGTGTGTGGGGGGGATTGTATGGAAGCTTAAGCTTGCAGTTAAATAATAGTATACACAGAGAAATAGAAAGAGAAAATATGTAAAAAGAGTAAAGTCACAAACTTGAAAAAAAGGAGAAAAATTATCAAGTAAGATTAATGACGATCCGAATTCAATAAGAGGTATAACTCTTGAATGCTTAGCAATTATGTCAAAAAGGGTTATGTCCCTTGACTAAAAAAAAATTTTTTTTTTTTGCTTATTAATCCTTTTTCGGACAAAGTGTTTAAACATAGTGCACATACCAGAGAGATGGTAAATTTTCCTATGGAATGTAAAACTGCTAAACTATTTTTATACCTATATTATTGTGCAATGTATTGACAGGAAACAAACTAACAAAATATAAAAGAAGGAAACCGAAAAATAAATCGACGCTTTGACGTGTATCGATCAAACAATGACACTCAAAGTGATTAGGACTCAGTTATAATCACACAGCTTTAAATTTAAATTTTTACTTTTTGACTTAGTTCACAATGCTAAAATATTAACATCATTATATAACATTCTACTTTGTTAGCTGTTACTGTTTACATATTGAAAGTCTAAGCTCTAATAGAAGAAAAGAATGATAAAATGTGTTTTATCAAACTTATTTTAGTCGTCTACAAGCGTAGTATAAGCATATTTAAAAACCGCGTTGTTTTTATCTCAAATGTGTAAAAAATTTAAAATATATTTTGAAAATGGGATTTCTTCGATTCAGAATACAGTTTGTTTCAGACTTGCCGTGCATGTTTGCAAATGCTGTCATTTAGCTCAGAGTGTCTGTGTCAAGTCTTTTGACCGAAAGTAGATAATCACGATTTTCAAAATCTTTCATACATCCAAACCAAAATATAGTCTGTTTTCTAGAAATAGTAGATTGCACGTAGAGAGTGAACATAATCTCTTAAAATTTGAGAACTTTCACATTTTATCATCCAACGTCCAACAGGACAAAAAATCGAATTCATCCACTGGAGCTTTAAGGCTAATGAGCCACGTGGTTGTGTCGAGTCCACAAAGTCGATTTATAAGAACATCTTCAGGAAATGAGAATCTTTTGAGCCGATTATCTGAACTCATGTAGGACACTTCCTTTTCGGCCTAGAGTTTGCACACTTACTGTAAGTGGCTGATTGTGTGACCATGATTTGTAAAAAAAAAAAAAAAAAAAAAAAAAAAAAAAAACTACACATGAGCGGACCACAATTATAGACATTTACATTCAAACCACTGTACATTATTTCAGTTTAAAAATATTCGGTTACACAGTTTTCGCGTTTCTAATCAATCGGCACATTAATTGCAGACATTTGATAATCAAAAATATGCTAGTCGTACAGTTTTTTTTAAATATAATTACCAGTATTGGACCTCATTAAAAAGACACAAAAAGCTTGAGACCTATGGTACTATCCAAAGTTACAAAACTGTACTCCAAGATAATATACAGCTCTTAGTTCAGAAATCATAGACAGCAACACCAAAAAGCCAAGAACTGTAGATACAAAGTATTAACAGGAATAAAGCTCTTATAATAGAAAGGACAGTTGTACCGGACACGGTATGAGTAGAAGGGAGAGGTTTGTACAAGCAGTTGTAACGATTATGTTATCATGTATCTATATACATAAAAACTCTCCAATGTATTTAAAAAATTATTTTGAAGAGCTTCCTTGTAGATATCAGGACAATCAATCATATGGTGTGGATTAAATATCGATTCCTTTCGATCTGTGTTAAATTGCATGTGGTATGACTGCTATTGACAAAAGAAATAATGATCAATGTAACTACGACAGTAGGTCTCTATTGACTGACAGTTCGATTTCCAAAGACACGAAGGGTCACCCCACTGTGTAGTTTATAGGAAGGGACGTTTCATCTAGATTTTTCTGCAAACAAGACATAACGAGTGTCAATAGGGCCTGCCATTGTCATTCGTAGGAAGGATGCTACAGCGAATCAAGGCAATTAAAATGATTTCAGTACACAAGAATAGTGATATTTATCTACAAGGAAACAGTCATTTACAAAGAGGGACTGCGATGGAAATGACAGTATGTCTTAGTCTTTAAAGTACAAGGTGCAACAGCACATGATGGATGATGGATGATGATGATGATGATGGATGATGATGATGATGATGATGATGATGATGATGATGATGAGGAGGAGGAGGAGGAGGAGGAAGAGGAGGAGGAGGAGGAGGAGGAGGAGGAAGAGGATAAAATTATATTATGATAATAATCGTAAAAAGATACCTAAACCTGTGACTGTGACAAGGCTGTCAACCGCTGCACCACATTTCCACTCGTGTCATGTTGACGTGGCCGTAAACATTCAGCAATGAAAAGAAAGACAAGGGCCGTTGTATGGCCTGGCGAGCGAAGAATACCCCGTTATTGAAGATCTGAAGCAGAAATCACAAAGACTGTTAGTCTGTGGGACAAACCTAACAATGCACGACTCTTTTAAACGACATTTTACTTCTGAGGCGGTAGTTATGAAGCGTGGGTAGGAAGGAGAAACGGGGAACTAAAGGACAAGAGGTTTGTTTACAAAACTCTACAGCGGCGTACAGATCTCACAGATGCTGTTTTAGAAATATTTTTCGGTGACAAGGGTGCCTTGTAGTAAATTAATAGGATGTAGTGTCCGCGGTGTCTGAAAGTCGCTTTCGAACTCGGCAACAAGACGCTTTTTGTTTTTGTTTTGACTATTTACCCCTAAGGTAGCGACTTTCTCTCAACCCTTACCTCCAGTACAAGATTTTTTTTTACAACACAGTATGATACTGTAGGATACAAAACCATAAAATACATCAACAAAACATTTTAAGATCTCATAACATATTGTACAGCGTGTTTGCAGATGTTTATACCATAATGATTCGTCAGTACATTGCTTACGTCAACTGTGGTAGGGGAGCTCACTCCCAACCTGAAGGAGAAGGGCTGCCCGGCCACCATGCTTGCGGACGGTAGATAAACATAAGTTTCTGTACCCCATACCCCATTCAGGAGTACATTGATGGAGAGAAAAGACGGATCGGAAGGAGAGGAAAATCGCCAGGCTGTGTGAATTGGAATTTCAAGTCCATCAGGTGTGTAGACTTCAAAACACACATGACTGGAAAAGAGAAATGAACCGAAAATTAAATATATAGATTGTTATGTGTTTCTTTGTATTGTGTAATTTTTTAAAAATTTAATGCTATTTTGTTGCAATCGCTGACACCTTTTTAAATGTAGAAATAATAATCATACGTTAGCCAATTAAAACATGTTCCCAACTTTATTCAGGAAATATCATATGCTAAGTTTACATCCGGATATCAAAAACATTACTCAGCAAAGTAATATTAGGAAGCAAATATATTTAAACCACAGGCAGTATTTATGCAAAACAGAAGTGTTCACAATAAGATACGACATTGACTTTATCTCAAAGTGAAGCAAGAGTAAGAAGCACACACCACAACAGTCACTTACCTCGCGTTCTGTAAAGGATTGCCTTCGATGCATAACGAAAAATTTACATTCACTGTAGAAGGTATTTTAAAAGAGATATTGTCGGTTGTCTTCATGGTCTGTAAGAATATAAACTAAAATTTAAAAAAATTATTATTTTCTCATTAACTGCAGTAAATCCTTCCTCCCCCCAACACACACGCACGCATGCGAGCACACATACGCATATACCTAAAGTTGAAGCATCCAGGCACTAGAATATATATATAAACGTTTTTGTTGCATATAATCATGGCCCGTTTTTCTATGTATGAGTATACAAATAAATGGGTAGAACGGATCATGGTAGCTCATGTATATCTTACGACTTAATATCTTGCACTAAACTTTATTTCATCGTCTCACACTACTCGGTCAATGCTACTGGTCTAAATAAATGTTTCTTTGTCTTCATTCACGCAGTTCTTTGAAGCTGATTGCAAAGTACATATATAAGACAACACAGATGATATAGCATACTAATGAAGAAGGATCGTACCTCTGGGTATCGCCAGACTCGTTTCTCACACTGTCCGTCACTCCACGAACCATCACCAGAGCAGGTTACCTGTAGGACAGGTGGAAAGTAGTCGTCGTCACAGGTGACGTTGGCTGTCACACTCCAGAGTGTGCGTTGAATCGTCACTGAGTGGAAAGGTTCATTGATGTCGAGATGACTACACTCCGGATCTGAAAATGGACAGAAATTGCTACTAAGTCGATTTCAGATTATTTAGGTAGAATATTTTTACCATTTCAAGACATAAAATGTATCTGGTATAAAATGCTATTTTTCAGCTTAGCGACGTATACCATTATATATTTAATGTTTTCTTTATTTTTAAAAAATATTTATAAGTATAAAATATTAATTCCAAACTGCATAAAATATTAATGTATCTTTTTATGAAGTATTGAAAACTATGAAAGGTAATTTGATAATTAAGTGTAGGGTAAAGGTAAACAAAGTCAGACCTTACCTACCCCCCAGTAAACGGACAAATTGTGAATACTGTCTCCTGTTGAAGACATAAATGGATGAAGTAAACACTTGGAAAACTCATCATTAAAGGCGAATGAAACGCAGTGAGGGTATTCTCGACATTTTCTAGCGCAGTCGAGCTTTGACTGAGCAGAAACCTCCATCTCACAGTCGTTTACAGGTGTTTGAGCAGTTCTATGGAAAGTCTTCAACGTTAGAGCAGCAATGGTCGTGTGACTTGCCATCCACAGACACACAGAAATCATGATTCGTGTATGACACATGGCTGAAAAACAAAAACAACAACAACAACAAAAGTCAGCATCTTTATATCTCGCTGCTTACTTTTCGCTCTTGTCAACAGGAGGAAATGTTTTCCAATTGTATCCATGTTCCTAAAAAAACTCACTAAGATTTTCTGCAAATTCTAAGAATGTAGGTGCTTACCTCTCTAAATAAATTAACTCGGCATAAAATATAAATTATATTCTTACCTCATTGACTGATTACTAGTCGGAAGATGTAGAAGGGAGAGGTCGCTTTTTCTTCAGCCTTTCGGAGAAATGTCTTGGAAATAAATAACAAGCTCCTAGCGGTAAGATCTTTGTTTGTGGAACACATGCGTTGCCATGGAAACGTTGCGCGTGCGAAAAATATTCTGCTTTCCCAAGGTCTAGAAAATTGATCACCAAGATGTCGCAAGGGAAAATTTTCCCAATCTTTCAGCAAATCATTCTATCTATTGCAAACATGTAATTCAATAAATCATGACCTTGTCTTTAACAGTAAACTTTTCTTTGACACATCCGGTAGTTTCATCTTCGCCACAAAAGAAAGAAAACACAGCGTCTCCTGTTCTGTTGTCTGTTAAAAAGTAGATATGTGTCTTTGGCAAACATCGGCCTGGCAGGTAAATACACTTATTGAAGAGAGAAAATCTGATAGCACAGAACATTGTCTTGAAATCATTAAAACTGCTTTAGTTTTCTATTGAAATCTTTCTCGCCGTATATATTATTTTTAATTTTTAAAACTGGTAACAGGACACCCCGTAGTGATTAAGTTTTCGGATCCGGTCTAGTCTGTAAACAAACCGGGTCCAAACCACAACGTCGACACTTTTCAAACGATAGAGTTTCTACATCTTCAGTTGTGTATATTGCTTTTGGTAAATAGTGGGTACCCAGATATATTATTATTCTCCTGGAAGTGGATGCAAGAGATTGTCATTAAATTTTACAATATTAACTCCAAAAATGAAAGGAAAATCTTTTCCTCTAAACTGGCAGTTAAAATACGGTCAGCAATAAAGCAAATGAACATTATCACACAATAGCATCATAGACATTTCCTTAAGACGGCTTCAATTGAATGCATTCCTGTACATCTCCAGTGCAAACACATTTTATTATAAAACAAACCCCTTAGACTGTACAAGTTTTTGTCAATCAAGAATACAAGTTTCAGCCCTTCAGGGGAAGTCCGTATTATAGTATCAGCTACATAGGAAAGTGAAATTTTGACATCGGAACCTTTTATCTGTCTAAGCTGGGAAACAGGGATTATGAGAAGCAGGGACACACTGTGCAGAACTACAAATCTCACAATCATATAAATCAGTGATGCCCAACCTTTTTGAGCCTGCGGGCCATATACATTTCCGACACGCGTGTCACGAACCACTTCACCGCACAAATACAAACAAAGAAAACAAAATAGAGCAGATACCATTTTTATTAGAAACAAGTTGTACTTACCATTAATTATGTAGTAATTAGTGTAATATTTGAAGTTGCTTTCCCGAAACCAACTTTCGAATGTCTGGCTGCATCGTAGAGACACCAAGTCAGAGAACTGAATCGAAATGTTCGTTCATCGAAAAAAAAAAGATTGAGAGACGCCCCTACGTAGGAATAAATACTTCTCCTTCCCTTTTTTTCGATTTTTTTTTTTTAGTTTTTTTTAAATTACAAACATGACGGTTTCCTGCACTGTGGGCAGAAGTTTCGCGGGCCGGATATGGCCCGCGGGCCGTAGGTTGGGCATCCCTGATCTAAATAAACTAATTAAGTACGGTGGTACCAGAGAGGGAGCTTGAGTAAGGTCGTAGGCTTGAAAATAAAATATAACCTTTGACTATAAAACTGCACACATGTACACATGTCAGCATGAGCGTGTGCGGACGTTTCGCCGCCGGACGTTTCGGAGTCGGACATTTTGCCGACCGGCGTTTCGCCGCTGGACGTTTCGCCGCATTATGTCACAGAGAGAAAGCTTACTTACTTCTCAAAGAATGAAAGTAACTACTAGATTACACAATAATTCTTTATTTCAAACAAATTTCACACACAGACTTCACAGACAGTTAACTTTGATTGTCACAGATTATGCGCAACAGCTTTGAGAAAAAAACATTGATACAATGGCGAGAGAAATGTGTGAGCTAACGGTTCACATGAGTAGTGATAGTGAGAGAGAGTTCACTGATACATTGATACAATGGCGAGAGAAATGTGTGAGCTAAGGGGCGTCACACACTTGACTTCGGCTAAAGGTCCCGCGTGAAATGCCGAAATGAAGTGCCCCGCGCCGAAACGTCTGGCGGCGAAACGTCCGTGTACCAGTATGAGGCAGTTTAATTTTTTGAAATTTTAAGTATTTAATAACACTAAGTTAATTTTCTAATAAAGCGGCCAACACACCATCTGTCAAATTATTTCCTGTATTCTCGTCTAGTAGTAAGCAACTGCGTATTAAAACAAACAACTGAACAAGGCAGAACATTGCATCTGATCAACATAAACTTATTGTACAGGTGTCTACGGCTTTTTATACGTTTGTATGGATGTGCATTGTTGTAATTAGACTGCAATAATATAAATTCTTTGAACAAATTAAAACTACTGACAGCCGGGTACTTATTCGCCAGCGTCTCAGACAAGGAGGAAGTGATTCAGTATATTAACTGGCTAACGGAAGATAACGAGGTCTCACATTGTGAACTGTACACGGACTACATTACAAGTTTAGACCTTTGTCAGAGCATCAAAAACCAGTTCTCTAGTCTCTTCTTATGTGTGAAAATTGAAACTGAATGACGGAAAAGTACAGAAGAAAGATGACACTCATAGTGTGGACAGTGTACTTTGTTCTTCTACTTTCTGATTGTTCGGGTAACTGAGTTTTTATGTTATTATCATACGTATAATATTATAATAATTTTAAACATATACATTTTAATTTAATCGTATGAACTCTGTACTTATTTGTTCTTACAAATTATAAGGAACTTTTAGAAAACTAATTTGTATGTCTTGCTTTGGCTTCAGATATTAAAGTATACCAATATTTTAAAACACTGTTACAAGCGCTGTAGACTAAACGTTAGTACACACGATCCAATTGGAATTTAAGATAAATATTTACACAGACTTAAAAAATAAGTGTGATTATTTGGTCATTTTACAGCTCTCAGTATTCAGCAGTGTTCACATGGACAGCTGTACGTTAATGAAAAAAGCACTGTACACCTCAGATGCGGTCAGTGCAACGATAAGATAGAATGGTTTGTTAGGGGCGACAACGATCGACGTGATAAATACGTTGGCGAGTGCAATGAAATCACGTGCAAGGTTAAAGACAACTCAGCCTTTCGTTTAGCACCAGACACGAGAAACAAACATTTCAGCAGTGAACTTGACATTATTAACATCCAACGACGGGACCCACTTCATGTATCGTGCTGGTGTTACATAAAATATCTGCTTACTGGGTATCACTTCCAAGCAAGTGCTTCGTGCAAGCTTATCACAGGTACGCGGAATCTTTCTGTTTAGATTTTACTGATTAGCAGAATTATCTTTCCCTCCTATTGCATTGACTGTATGAGTATTCTGAGTGTGTGCAAAATAAACCTAAAATCATTGTAGTGGTCAGATGACTTAAAGTTTATTCATGGGGATTGCCTGGTATATGTAGTGAAGAACTAAAGAAGCCTCTGAAAAAGTTAGATTATAATACTTTGTTTAGAAACAACTGTATAAAGACATCACTGTAAACAGCCTATCTAGATGTCCCCATAACAAATACAAACATTTCTGTTGTATTATTGTCATGCAGTGTGACGTCACAGCACCATGTTGTTTAAATGTAACGTCGCTTTTATTGGTGGCGCAACGGTTAACTTGTCATTGATACAGTGATGCTGGTAGACGTTTTTTAGATAGTGTCTCAGGCACTTTTTTTTTCTTCAGACTGTACAGGTTTACAGTGAGGTTGTTTTAGTGAAATAACAATTCACCTCCGCCCTTGGTTTAACACAATAAATTAAACCTGCCATACGGCGTTATTCCAAAGGCAATAAAATGTGAGTATGTGTAAAGGCTTCTTACGCGTGTTTTAATTCTTTTATTACATCGTGAGCTTAGTGCCTATCAGCATTGTCCATGGGAGCTGCAGTGTACAGCTGTCAGGATGGAAGGTGTCCGGAGTGTGTACAGTTCAATGGCTGGATGGTCAAACTACTCCTAGGTGCATTTGGAATTTGAAATACAAGGTGGGAATCTTTACAGATTTTATATCTTCTCAAATGTGTTTCAAACTGTATTGTGTACATGTAAGAACAGAGTATGATCTCTAGTTCTTTTAACCGAAGTTAAACATTTAAATTAAAAAAAATATCCTTAAAATATATATAAAGGTAATACTGAGAAATCAGTTTATAAATTAATTTTATTCTGTGCTGCATCTTTTCGAATGACTTACTGGTTTCAGCTGTTTCTGCGTTTTAATAATTTTATGTCGTGGTAAAAAGTAATATGTTTATTAAAAGTACTTATAAATGCGTTGAAAGAGACCAAGTACGTATGCCCAAAAGTATGTTGTTTAAGCAGCGCGTGGAGTAATTTAATCGTTACTTTTTAAGATGATTACGAATACTATTGTAGTTACAGTGTTTCTTTAAAATAAAATCCTATGCAGAGTGGAGCACGTGACATACCCGATTTACAAGGCCCAACGACATCTGTCCAGCGTGGGTCTGCATCGTACAATACAAGAAACTGTACGGTCGAGGTCGACATGCCTGTGGATGATGGCGATTATACCTACAGTGTCAGGGTGCCCTCCCACCCAGCGAATAATTTCTCAAAGACACTTCATATTGGTAGCTATGTACTTTCAAAACTTTAAAACACGAATTCTTTCAGCCGAATGTCTATGAATATCAAATGAATATATGAATATCAAACAATAGATTTTATATACTCAAAATGTATAATTTGTGCAGAGCAGCCAGATGAACCCAAGCACAACTGTCCAAAAATGGTTCTTGAAGGGTCCAGCATCAACTGCACATGCTATACATCAAAGATTGGGAATCCTCCTGCACACATTGCGTGGTCTGAATCAAATGACGAGCATCTAGTTGTAGAAAATATTGGTAGAGGAAGACGTGGTGCCAATTTTACTTGCAAGCTTTTGTGGGGAATCAGTAAAGAAATGGTATACACCGTTAGAGTAATGAGTAAGTAACGTTTTTAGTGGTTTTCCTAACTGCCCCATTGTTTGACAATTATTTTCGTTTCGATGTCGGCATGTATATCTTTTTCTTTTGTTCTGTCAGTTATACATCTACGTGACAGATTTTACTATTGCATATGGGAAAATATCCGACGTTTTCGAATATGCTGCCGTTTGTTTTGGTATTTTCTTACTTTTAAACATAACAATCAAAGAATCAAACTAAATGCCTTTATTTCCTCATCCTCCATGTAAGCAAGGTAAAATTACTACATGGATTTACATCTGTTTTTAAGATGGTCCATCGGGAATGGACATCAAAAGCTACACGAGGACATTAGGAGACAATACAGAGATTGTGTTAGTATGTACGGCAATAGATGTTTACCCTTCAGCCGTGTTTGTCTGGAACATCACGTGTGACAACACGACTGACAGCACGAATACCAGCACGTGTACTTTCTTTACAAAGACTGAAGAAGCCGAGATGATAGTCGAGTGCACAGCAAGCAACAGTGTGTTTGAGAATGTGTCTTTATCGGCGATTTACGTGGTGCATATCTCAGGTATGTAATATTTTACTGGTGTAAAACAAAACTGATTGAAACTTCATTTTCACAAAAAAAAATAATTTTTATTTTACAGCATAATCACAAGCACAAGTATGTTTGCAAAAGCATTAACGTTTAGCAGAATTATTAACAAACTCATAATCACATTAACAAGAATATAAAACAAGTACACTGTTCACTTTTTATTATATAGGCATGCTTGCTTTGGAATCTGTGCAGGAAACAAACAGTCTCACGATACTTTGATAATAAGCGGGATTACTGCTGCCATCGTTATTATTTGTGTCGTTGGAGTTCTCATCTTGTTCTGCTTCATCAAGCAGAGGCGAGGTTAGCATGTTTTCATTTTGTAAAGTGCGTAAAAATGAGATCAATGGATTTCTGTCCTTCTTGACATTGATCTACAGCGAAAATTAATAGAAATGCAATGTGATTTAAGTGTCACATTTAGGAAATAAATATATAATCAGTATCTGTTGAGAATGCTCGGGTAGAGTTTGTCGGATTCGCACTGTAATTTGAGTTTTCATGCAACCTTCATCAAGCATATGACGCAGACTCCTATTGTACACTTTACTGCACCTCCGGCTGACCTATACACCATCGCTGGTACAAAAATTGAAAACCACTGCGAGAATAAAAATGTTGCATTTTTGCGAAAAAATCGAGAATCGCCTTTATAGAACAGAGCGCGCCGGGTATCATGAGGCTAGGTCACAACCTCACAAGATGAACAAAGCAAGAAAAACTTTGAAGCCAGCAAGAAACCCAAAGCCAATCAGAGCAGGTAAACCAATTCCAGGATTTACTAGATAAAACAATTGCACCTATTTAAAATCCAGCATTGTGGTCAGAAAAACTGTTATTGCAAAGGCTTTAGTCTTAATAGACTTGATTGTAGTGGCCAGTACTAAAAGAGGTCATTAATGGACATGATAAAATAACTTTTGTTTGTAGCAGTGCAATGTTACCTTTTCTTGAAACCTTGAACGTTTTACCTCCTAAACACGTTTATAAAGCTTATTAAAACAAAGGAAAAAAAATAAAAAAGAGCTTCAATTCAAACGGTAAAGACTTTGAACTTTGCTAATAATATCAGAGAGGATGATAAACTTAGAAAAAGGGAGAGAAACTTACACAAACCTCTTGTGCCACGGTAAATAATATTTTAAGCGGAGGAAATATGATGTCATAAAAAGCATATTGACTGCCCTGAAAAATAATAATCATGTGTTTGTCTATTGTTTTTTTTTTCTTTTTATTTATTATGAATCCAAGAGGTTACCTACTCCAATATCACTGAACTGTCAGCTGATTCTTGTGTGGACGTTTATCATGACGATCTCTGGACAACCTCTGAGTCGACTGAACCTGATACAATCGTAAGATATGTTTGTGTTAAGTCTGTCAGATATTTATAATCCAAGAGACAAGTAATGATAAAGATTTAATAATAAAGAAAAAAATTCTAATGAAAGTACAATCACCATCTTCTTAGAACTAAGTAATTTCGTGTGCAGACGTTTTGCCGACCGGACGTTTCGCCGCATTATGTCGGAGAGAAAGAGAGGGAGAGAGAGAGAGGGAGAGAGAGAGAGAGAGGGAGAGA
>SRHC01000190.1:63396-98752 GCA_004794325.1 Pomacea maculata
GAGAGAGGGAGGGAGAGAGGGAGGGAGAGAGGGAGGGAGAGAGGGAGGGAGAGAGAGAGCTTACTTACTTCTCAAAGAATGAAAGTAACTACTAGATTACACAATAATTCTTTATTTCAAACAAATTTTACACACAGACTTCACAGACAGTTCACTTTGATTGTCACAGATTATGCGCAACAGCTTTGAGAAAAAACATTGATACAATGGCGAGAGAAACGTGTGAGCTAACGGTTCACATGAGGAGGGATAGTGAGAGAGAGTTCACTGATACATTGATACAGTGGCGAGAGAAATGTGTGAGCTAACGGTTCACATGAGTAGGGATAGTGAGAGAGAGTTCACTGATACATTGATACAGGGGCGAGAGAAATGTGTGAGCTAACGGTTCACATGAGTAGTGATAGTGAGAGAGAGTTCACTGATACATTGATACAATGGCGAGAGAAATGTGTGAGCTAAGGGGCGTCACACACTTGACTTCGGCTAAAGGTCCCGCGTGAAATGCCGAAATGAAGTGCCCCGCGCCGAAACGTCTGGCGGCGAAACTTCCGTGTACCAGTAATTTCATCCTTTTTTTTGCAGACAAAATATTTCACTTACAATATAAGAAAATTGTCGATATCATGTATTTTGTTTTTTATCATAACTAAAATTTTTAAACTGCGCTGAAGGGGGAGCTACTCTGTGGCTTGACCCCGGCTCACTATCGTTCTGTGCGTTTGTGAATTGATTGGATTTCTACGAGAATTTCACTACCTTCAGCTGAGTATGAATGGACGTAAATGATACTGCAATACGTCTGACTGTGTGGGGTATAGTATTCATGTGTGAGCGTCTCTGTACGGGAAATTTTCTGTTTGCCAGACCTCGTCCATTTTTGCAACCGTTAGTTTGATCTACAGGATATTCTAGAATACCAAGTAGATCCTTTCAATCCCAACCCATAGCTGGATCAGCGATAGATCTGTCCGACTGTGCTATGAGCAGTGTACTCTGTGCGTAAGTGTAGGATCTAGAGGAGGAGTCAGACAAATTCGGCCAAATCACTGTGGTCGCAAACCTGGGGCAGGGTCCGTAGATTTGGTAGGGGGTACGATTTCTATCACCAGTCCAACACACCGTCTATACCCCCACCAAATCCACGTCGACACTTACCGCGTGCTACCACACTAACTTGCTTATTAATTACCCAATTTAATCAGCTCGAGCCCCCAATCACGCATAACCCCAATGGAAATACGAGGCAATTTAGTGTATTAAAAGAACGTTAATCATTATTTCCAGAAGTTCATACAAACCAGAAACTGAGAACATGCTACGGTTACAAAGTATGAACAATTGATCGTTGTCTAGACCGTCCCGTTTACTTCATTATTTCCACTACTTCTAATATGTCCAGATAACTGAGAGCCAGATCTAACCTTATCTGTCATACACACAATACTGCTCACACAATACTCCTCACACACTCCCCCCGTACACTCCTCATGCGCACGCCACTTAGCTGTTCAAGACTTTGATGTGTGGAGTTTAGTTCTTGCAGAACACACACGCACAACTGTCACTGCACTGTCCAATGGCGGATGCAGTATGGGTAATCTCTCGTCGCGCCGCAGAAGAAATATTGTCCTAAGACTTCGGTCTTCTGTAGATCGGCACACGACGAGAGGAGTACGAGGAAGGCGCACCTCGAACGGTCGCTAGCAGGCCGACGATCTTCGTATGAATGCAGCACCGATACCAGTGGCCAATACACTTGTCCGTTACTTTGTCGTCAGGTCGGACCAAGTTGCTCTTCCGTACGCACAGGTACGACTGTGTGGCTAAATCACCTTCTAGGTTGATGTCCTTTTCTCTCAGTAGTTCTTTCGCCTGAAGTTTGGTGAAGGACAAGTGCAAACGAAGACTTGAGATATCAAGATCACTGTCTTCTCCCTAGAGGTATAACGTAAAGCCCAGCTTGTCGTCCCGATCTTTTCTTTTCAGTCCAAACGCTCAGCCTCCATCTCTAGATCATTTCGTCCAGTAACCGTTCCATTGGCCAGTCATACCACCTGACACACCACAACCAATCATGCCTCACAGCCACCACGAGCCTAAGCTCCCACCTGCACCCGCGTAAATGACGCAATTTCTAGAGAGAGAAATTACGTCATATCTAGAGTAAAACAGATGTGCAAACCCACACTACAGCCCTAACCCCACTCTTTCACGACACTGTGGTCCTAATCTATGTGCCCGACCCAGACTTCAACCTCGCAGCTGAGCACATTGCAGACACATATAATCGAGCGACAACAAGATCAGTTGATCAGCCTGTGTTTTTGCTCGGTGACTTCAACCGCTGTGATGTCAGTAAGCTGCACTCCTGTCTCTATCAATACGTCACGTGTCCCACCCGCCTCGACAGAACGCTAGACAGGTGTTTCGGTAATGTGCCGGCCGCTTATGTTTCCAAGTACCGGCCGCCGCTGGGCAGATCGGACCACAACATTGTTCATCTGTTACCCACATAAAGACAGCTCCTTAAACGTGAAAAGCCGACAACACTATGTATTAGGATCTGGACAAATGAAGCAACTGAGCTGCTCAGAGACTGCCCAGAGGTCACTGACTGGGATCTGTTCTTCACTTCCTGTGGAGCCAACCTGGACTGTCGGGCAGACACAATCACCTCTTACATACCTTCTGTGAAGAGTCTGTCATCCCTACCAAGCAGATCTGCAGCTATCCGAATAACAAACCATGGCTGGGTAAAGAGCTGAAACACTGTCTCAATGAAAAGAAGATAGCTTTTATGCAGGGAGACAAACAGAAAGTCTGGAGCCCATCGTAGGGCGACTCTGGAGAGGTCTGCCGTCTGCTGGCGGAGCACATGTCCAATCCATCGCCAACGCCTTCGTTGAACCTGCGTGGTGATGGACTCGGTTTCAGTTCTTCGGTGGAGTTCTTCGTTGATGATGGTATTTGGCCAGAAGATGTTAAGTAGGCAACTGAGGCATCTGTTTTGGAAGACGTCCAGTCTCTTACAAATGGATTTGGTCATCTTCCATGATTCTGATCCGTAAAGGAGGGTGCTGATCACATTTGACTTGAAGATTCTCAGTTTGATCTTCTTACTGATGTTTTTTGCCTTCCGTGTGCTCCTGAGTGAGGCGAAGGCCTGGCTGGTTTTTGCCAGTTGGGCTCGAATCTCCACCTCCGCATCCCCGGTGTTTGACATTTTGGACCCAAGATAGGAGAAACTGTCAACTTCCTCAATCTCTTCCCCATTTAGTTTGATGCCGTCTTGGACTCTGGCGTTCACTGTCATACTTTTCGTTTTCCTTGCACTGACCTTCAAGCCAAGGTTTCCAGCTGTTTCTTAGAAGGCATTTGTTTTTTCTTGCATGTCTTGGTGGCGATGAACTGATAGTAATTATTATGTGTGCGTTAAATGTCTGTATGAGTATGTATGTATTTGTGAGCAAAAGAAAAATTTCTGTCCTTCACAGACAATAAAATCTAATTTGATTTGATTTGATAACAAATATAATGACACTCGCTAACGTCCTTTAGTCTGCACTAAACAATGAAGATATTGTACAGAAAGCTTAAACCCTTAAAGAGGAAGTATTTCCTGTCTGTCACTGTTAATGAAGCCTGATTAAATTGCCAGTGTAAATACATGTAGGTAGGGGCACACGTCCACATAGCTGTCTGTCAAAGTTTTTACAAAGCAAGGAAGTGAAGACTGTCAGATGGTTGGTGGCTGCAAGGCTTGAAGTTCTCTACTCTAGACATATTGCAAAATTGTGATAGCAAATTAATCTTAAAAACATTCTTTTCCCTTTCTATGGAATATTCTGGAGTGTCTAGAAAATGTGTGGTATTCATAAAAGCGACAGAAGACAGTGATGGCGTGTAGACAGTGGATATTATGTTGCGCTGCTATGCTCGCTGCAGTTGGTTATTCAGGTACCAAAGCTCTTAAAATATTCTTGTTGATGTTATTTTTCAGTACCAAAAATTCTTGCTTCGATGTATTTACATATTGCCTATGCTTGTGTTTACCATAATTGATATGGAGGTTTTTCATTATGGGCTAGCAGTTTTTAATAGTATACTTAGCTTTCTCTTCTTGTTGTGGCTATGGGCATTTACTAAGTGTACCAAGGTTAATATTAGTAAGATAATTGTAGACACATTTTCAGTTTATATTTCTTAAGATACATAGCTGTAGAGAAAATAAAATGATAAGATGAGAGCTAATCAACTTTAAAGATTAACTCATTAGTTTGCTTCTCGACTTTGTTTATCGAAGGTACATTTAAGTATTCATTTGGGGTACTATAGATTTATATATGCACCGGTCATTTTACAGCTCTGGGAATCAAAAACTGTTTATCTGGAGAGAGAAATGTCATTGAATACACAACTGTGAGAGTAGCCTGCGGCCAGTGCAAAGAGTCGATGGCTTGGTATGTTGGTGATGGCGATGACAAGAAATACGTCGACAACTGCAATAAAACAATCTGTGCAGTTCAAGATAAGTCTGCCTTTAATTTAAACACAAACAAATCAACTAATCAATTCCACAGTACTCTTATTATTTCAAACATTTCAAGAATGGACACAATAGTCGTCAGGTGCAAGTGCATTTTATTAAGCAACGATGACAAAGGCAGTGCATCGTGCAAGTTGATAATTAAAGGTGGGCTAATGATGATGAACATGTGAGGACTTAAAAGGTCCTGCACATGTTTTGTATTTCTGTGCATATGTTGTCTTGCGGACCATAAATAACCACGTTTACTTCGTTTTCTTGAATCGTTTGTTTCCATTGGCGGTAAAAAAAGTTCTGCATTTCAAAAGATCCAAATGTTAGTTAAAGGTGACCACACTAAAAGATATGAACCATTTATCAAATTATTGCCAAAGCTTAATGGAATTGCAATTTTGTTTTAAAATCGCGTTTCAGAAAGTTCACAATAATAGCTGATTAATCAAACGTTGTGTATGTAACGAATACAGTGCGCTTCCTTAATTTCATTAGACATGTCACAACACAGTATTTACATTCAACGTCTTTTTTCACACCAACAAAGTTCAAATGTCCACAACTTGCACCGTTATTTTAGTTTCTCACAATCCACATTATAAAATCTTTCCTTTTCAGTTATGATATTTTTTCTTTTACATCAGTTCCAATCAGCATAGTTCCAGGAAGTTGCAGTGTGAATCTGTCAGGCTCGAAGGTTTATGGGGTGTGTACAATTCAGTGGGTGCATCTTCGAGATAATAATACTTTTATGTGCAATTGGCACTTAACATACAAGGTATGATCAATAGTTATTTTATCTAACATTTTTTTTTCTTTTACACTTGCAACTGTTATTTATGTATTGTGCATAGATTAAGTAATTGATGCAGCATGTTAACAAAATTTATTTTCTCTTTTATTAGTATTTGCGTCAATTATAGTATAAGTTGCTTCAAAACAGTTAAAAAATTTTAAACAAATGAGTTTTTTTATATGAGAAAGGTAGTTTATTTTCTTTCACAATCTTATAACATTTCCTTTTAAATAAAAATTGTGTGTAGAATAAACACAGGACATACCTTATTTCCAAGACCCTACAACATCTACCACTCCTGGTTATGATTTTTACAAAAGAAGAAACTGCAACTTTGTGGCCGAGATGCCTGGTGATGAGGGTGATTATACCTACAGCATCCGAGTGTCTTCACATCCAGCAGATCACTTCTCAAAGACATTTTACATTGGTAACATCGTAATTTAAATACTGATCATAATAGACATTTTGACTGTTCATACTTGAACAATAATACAGTATAGAAATGTTGAAGGAGACCCAGAGTTGCAAATAAGTGGTTCTGAACCTATTTGAACCATTTTTGTCGACGTGAATCGCAAGAGGTTTATAAAGGATTCAAGTGTCAAATCTTAAAAATTACTTGTTACATTTACTATTAGTTCTTGTGCATTTCCTGTATAACAGAAAAATCATTCCGTAGAAATAAAAAAAATAAATAAATAAAAGGGACCTCCTCTTGTCTATACCTCTGCTGCTGAACAGTGTAAGTTAGAAACTTTATTTATTAATATAGTAACAGTTAACAATAAGGATAGACGGATAAGAAATACATAAATGATTTTGTATTTTACTTCATTAGAAATATAATTTAACTACAAGAACAAATCAGAGTTAAAAAACTTTGCTTTCAAGAGTGTGGTTTCTATTTCGTGCAGGCAGCCCACAGACTCACAGGACTGGAGTAGTATACGGCATTGCTGCAGCAGCAGTCATCTTGCTTCTCATTGCAGCTGTTATCATTGTCTGTATTGTCAAGAGACGAACAGGTTAGCATGTATACATTTTGTATAATAAAAATAAGAGTTGGCAAATATAAATAGGTATAAACACCTATTATTTGCAATAATAATAATGATGATGATGATGATGATGATGATGATGATGATGATGATGACAATAATAGCAATAATACTTTATTTATGTATGTAGGAATGCAAATTTTATGTAAACGCCTTTTCATTGTTCTTTGCTTTGTACCATCATTTTAAGGCAAAGGTTACTAGATTGCTTTTGTTGATATTAAATTGAAACTTTGTGTCTGTAAATGTGTGTATCTTCCGCTTATTTTATTATGGTCGAACTATACTATAGAGCAGATCGGGAAGAATTTACTGACTTTCCTCATAATCCTCATTAGGGACGTCCGGCGGCTTCACGGGAAAGCGCTTGTCAGAGAGAAGAAGAGAACTGTTAGTTGTTCGCCTGAAACACAAATCACATTTTCTATGGATAGGAACTCGTTTGCAATGTATAATATCAGCTCAATTATATACATAAAAAAGTCATGATGTTGGGTTGTCTTCGATGCCATAAACGTTTGGGATTTGGGTTTATAAGAAACAGTACATGAAAAGAAATAACACTTCGTTGCTAAGTAACCTGATTCATAATTATTTCACCGGCACAAAATGGTTTAAACAGTCAAGCACACTCACTGTCAAGTTATAAAGCATCATTCGTTGCAGTCGCAAAACACCAGTCAACCAATTGCACATCCTCTTCATACCTTTCTCGTCGACAATGTTTTATCATTTTTGTTGATATTTACCGTGTAATTTCTTTTATAAGACCATTTAATGTATCCATCTTTTTATGAAAAAATATCAGGTAAAATTGTTTTACTTATGTCATCATTCAAGAGTTTTACTGAATTAATTTTGTTGTGGTAATGTTTGTGCAACATCATATGAGATACAAAAGCAGTCATCTAGAATTTGAAAAATTAAATGTATGCTGCTATTAAGGATTTCCTACCACTACGTCAGATAGATAAGATTGTAATACTGTTTGATTATCATAGAGAATGCTTTTGTATTAGCGTTATCTCATTCTATAAGCAAATTCCTTATAAAAGTTGAGTAGCATGCAGATAGTTCCTATAAAGCCACAAAACTGAGAAATAAGCAAGGCAAAAAGAAAAAAAAAGTTCTAAACCTGTATATATTAGGTTCTTTTAGCCCCTATAGTCGTTGCTTAAATTATAATGGTTTCAAAACTGTATGTAGACATCAGAAATCGGAAGACACAGACTCCGAGTGTAGGCTATGCTGTGCCATCAGGCAATGTGTACACCATCGCTGCCACAACCTTAGAAGACCACGATGAAGATGAGTATGTCACGTTGCCTGAGACAATTGAAAACGATGTTTGGGGACCTCAGGCTGGTAGAGCAGCTCAACAGGCGAGTGAAGAAAGAAAATCGTTGTCGTCGAAAATGACTTCCAGAAGACGTAAAACACTTAGTCTACAATGTTTCCATATGTGTGTGTGTGTGGAATAAAAAAAAAGAACAAACTAGAAAAAAATAAGAATCTTGAAGTTGCACTTTCAAATACATTAAAGGTAAGATTTGCAGAACATTGTTCTAAATACATGTATAATGTTCAAAATATCTAGGTCTTTCGAGATTTGACGAGAGTGAGAAAAGATGACGTAAAGCTGACTTTAATTAACCGATTTGGAAGTTGAGCTACAACATAAATAATTTTCCAAGGGAGACAACGTAAAGAGTTTTTACTTGTACCAGCATGCTCCTGATATTATTGTTTACTCAAACAAACCCAATGAATATGCTAATGGACTGCTTAGATCAGCGGTTCTCAACCTTTTACATGTGACGACCCCCCTGACGAACACCGGTACGTCTGCGACCCCCCTTAGCCAGCGAGGTCGGTGGAAGAGCGGGGGGGTGGGGGGAGCCCTAGCTAACCTCGAACGCCGCGTCGAGGAAATGAATACAATTCAACAACGGAAGAACAAAGTTCGTATCTGCAAGAAGTATAACTGTTAATGAAATTTTACTAAAGCAAATTCTGCGGTGCTAATAAATATTATTTTATTGGACACTCACTTTGATTAATGAGAAGGTTGAGCCTGCTTGCTGTCGCATAGAGAAGCGAACCTGTGTGCGATGTTCGTACCCACTGCTATTCGCAGCTCAGCCTCTGCGTCCACACGATTTCTGTATTTCGACTTCAGTGCTGCCAATGCTGAAAATCCTTGCTCACACATATACGAAGTTGAAAATGGCAGCAGAACTTTCATTGCTTTCTCAGAAAGGAGAGGATATTCACCGTTTACGCTAATCCAGAATGTTGGCACTGGTGTTGTTTGGAAGACCATTTTCAGGGATTGGTCACTCGAAAGGTCGATGAGCTGCTCTTCTTCTCGCGTGGACAACCCGCTTGTGCTAGGATCAGCCAGAAATGGATTACGAATCCAATCGTATTTAGTCACATCAATTTCAGCGAAGTAATGCTGAAACCTTTCTTGCAGTCCGTTTAGATGGGCAATAATTACATTCTTCACCTGATCAAGATTCAAGTTGTCAGCCTTGCACTTACACAAGCACGGAAACATATCAAAAATATTTTCTTGGCGTATCTTTTGCGTCCACAACGAAATTTTTCGGACGAAAGCATTCATCTTGTCAGTTGTTTGTAATATGGTGGTGTCTTTCCCTTGCATAGAAGTATTCACAACGTTCAGCTTCTCAAATATGTCCGATAAATATGCCATTAGCAGCAGCCATCGGTCGTTCTTAAGCAGGTCAGCCTTGTTGAAAGAGTTCTCCTTCAGAAACACCCACAATTCTTCCCGCAATTCAAAGACTCTTGCGAGAGCTTTTCCACGCGACAACCACCTTGATTCGCAGTAATAGAGCAAGGCGTCCTAGTCGGCTCCCATGTCTTGACATATCAGAGAAAACAGGCGAGATCTGGCAGAACTGTTCTTTACAAAGTTCACCATTTTTATGACATCTGTTAGCACTGTGTTCAACTCAACACTCAAATCTTTGGAAGCTAGAACTTCACGGTGGATCATGCAGTGAGTCCAAACTACGTCTGGAGCAACCTTTTTAATAAGAGATTGCAACCCTTGTTTCTTTCCAGCCATTGCAGGGGCGCCATCTGTGCACAAGCCGACGCAGGAACTCCAGGAAATGCCTTGGTCCTCAAGGAAGTCATCGACAATCCCACAAAAATCTTGGGCTGCTGCTCTGCGTTCAATTTTCTTGCAAAATAAAAAGTCTTCCAGAAGATTATTTTCCCACACGTAACGAATGTAAGCAAATTTGAGTCACCTGCAGTGTCAGTAGCTTCATCTAACTGCAAAGCAAAATTTTGGCTTTTTATACGACTGATCAACTGATCAGACACGTCTTCAGATATCTCAGTTATTCTTCGGCGAACTGTGTCATTTGACAATTGAATGGCTTGCAGTTGCACACCAGCATCTTCTCCTATCATGGTCCGCACTATGTCCATTGCTGCAGGCAGTATTAATGACTCTCCGATCGTATGTGCTTTTTTGTTTTGAGCAATGCGATAGGAAACTTGATACGAAGCCATCAAACCTTTCTTAGGAATTGATGTATGTGAGACAAATGTTTTTTTTTTGTCTCTTTTGTATTCTTGCAATTTAAGTTCAAAAAATTCGAGAGGTTTGCAAGCTAACTCCGCATGCCGAGTTTCCAAATGGCGCCGTAGTTTGTTTGGCTTCATACTCTCTGGAGCTAATATTGCGAGGCAAACAACACACTGTGGCCGTTCTTTACCATCAACAATAATGTTTGTAAAACCAGTTTTCAAGTATTCATTGTCATACTTTCTTACTTTCGTAGCAGGCCTTTCTGGTTTTTCATCGGCTCCAGCACCCAAAACTTGCACATCGCTCGTTTCTTCACTTTTTCTTTTCAAAAAACCACCGCAATCAGTTCGTTTTTGCAGCACAAATTTATCCATGGCTATCTTCTTTAGAACAAACACGTGTACTTGCATCCAAAATTTGGATTAAAACTGCTGTCTTTATCCAGTCGCAGCGCACTGTCTGGTCATGGCCTTCTGTCAGGGACCTAGAGTACTAGGACTGAGCACGTGCGAATGAAAGGGTGTGAATGATGGACGTTTCCTGAATGCGTGCCTTTTAGATGTTTAAAAACAAAGAGAGAGGTGTGACTGGAGAGGGAGAGGGTAGTCAGCGATGAGAGATTGGGGGAGAGAGAGAGGGCAAAAGGTGAGAGGAGGGAGATTGGAGACTTAATTGTTTAGAGGGGGATTGTGTTTTGAGTTTTGGAAGTGAGAAGTCACTGCATGCCGAGACAGTGTACTTGAATAGGAAGAAGAGATTTGGAGTTTGAGCCCCCGCACCACTCGGTTACACAATGTAAACTAATTTCACTAATACCGGTATAAGAAACTTTTTTAAAAAATGACCACCTTCGCGACCCCCTTGTAGGCACGTCGCGACCCCCCAGGGGGTCGCTCCCCACAGGTTAAGAACCGCTGGCTTAGATCACTAACGCATATTTCGTTAAACATTTGATTTTCTTTTTCCTTAATCCAGTTTCTTTATAATTCCAGGTGATTGCTACACGAATGTCACTGGAATGCCAACGGGATCTGGGTTTGGTGTGCATGAGGGTCCTTTGGGACCAGGATATGGAGACCCGAAACCTAATACAAGAGTAAGATGTTTTCAATTAAAGCATAAAGTTGATTATTATCAATGAAATCATAGATAGATAATATATATTTTTTTTTTAAATAAGATAATATTTTAGGTACAATCATGACCTCTCCTAACAAATGTAGCGGCTAACAATTTCGTATTATTTCTGGTATAAATGATATATATTATATAAAAATGTTCTTGTTTATCTGCTTTTTTGAAGTTAGTGTAGCCGAGGCTGGTTTATAAATGTTTTAATGTAAGAAACAAATGTTGAAAACAGGTAGATTCTGCAGCAGTGCATTCCGAAGACGATTACAACATACTACATGTTCAAGTAGATTGTTCCAAGCATGAGGATCACGATGACAACTACAGCCGCATTCAACTTAAATAACATGTTTCTTTATTTCTTTCTGAGCGTGTGTTGAGGTCTACCAGAGTTGTACCTCTGTGCAGTACCTCGATGATCTAAAAATTACTGTTGTGAGATATTCTACCGTTAATTTGCATAAATGTTTTTGGAAAATAAAAAAAGTGTAAAGCTTGCTAGTTCCTTTGTCAAAATAAAGCGAAAGGGACTTTACCTGTTAAAATCACCTTAATAATTATTTTTACACCATTTATAATGTGTGTTTAATGAAGACGTAAATTACAAGGAGAGAGAATTCTTACATGCCTAGTAATTATCGTGCACTGTCAAAATAGGTTAATTCCCTTGATTTAAAAAAAAACATTTGCGCATTATTCACTTTATGGAACAGGTCTTAAAAATAGTGAACATTCGAAAGAGATGGTCACTCGCCTATGGAATGTAAAACCATAAAACTGTTCTTAAACCTATTTTTCTGTATTATTAGGAAAGCTAACGAGATAGAACAGAACACAACAGAGGAATAAAACTGCACTTAAGTGCACACACACACACACAGACATACTATAAAGGTAAACTAATTAGCGTAATTAAGTTTAACAAATCCATAGTTAACATTTCGCACACGTGCGTCCCAAACGCCTCTACATTCAGTACTTACACCAACATCTTCATCTATTCTTTCTTGTCTTTCTAACAAGGAAGGCTACAAATGGTTACTTTATAACAAGGAGGTGAGTCAGTACTTCCTCGTCGTGGATTTAAGAATTGAAAGTGAAAAACTGAAGCATCTACAAAACATACTTTTCCATTAAAACCAGCGTGAAACATTGTGCTGATATATATATATTTATACCAATACAATATATCTGTTTTATATATATATATAGATTTCAAATAAATCGGAATTTTAACTGCAAAGTATTAAAAGCTTTACAAATGAAACAGTTTTCTTTTAAATGAGATTGTCATTAAATCTTACAATATAAACTAAAAAAAAAATGCAATAAAATCTTTCCCTCTCATCTTGCAGTGAAATACAGTCATCAATAAAGCAAATGAACATTATCACACAATAGCATCATAGACATTTCCTTAAGACGACTTTAATTGAATCCATTGATGTACATCTCTAGTGCAAACACATTTTACAAAACAAATCCCTTACAATGCTTTACATTGTAAAATTTTTGGCAATCAAGAATACAAGTTTCAGCCCTTCAATTGACGTCCGTATTGGTATCAGCCACATATGGAAGTGAAATTATTGTTGACATCGGAACCTTTTATCTGTCTAAGCTGGGAGCCAGGGATGATGAGAAGTAGGGACACACTGTGCAGAACTACAATCTCACAATCACTTAAATAAACTTATTAAGTACGGTGGTAAGAGAGAGAAAGAGCTTAAGTATGGTCGTAGGCTTGAAAATAAATTTAGGCCTTTGACTATAAAACCTTACACATGTCAGCATGAGACAGTTTAATTTTTTGACATTTTAAGGACTTAATAACACAAAGTTAATTTTCTAATAAAGCGGCAGACACACCATCTGTCAAATTATTTCATGTATTCTCGTCTAGTAGTAAACATATGTGTATTAAAAGCAAACAAATGAACAGTGCACATCTTTGCATGTGATCAACATGAACTTATTGTACAGGTGTCTACGGCTTTGTATACGTTTGTATGGATGTACATTTTTTTAATTAGACTGCAATAGTAAAATTCTTTTAGCAAATTGAAACTACTGACAGCCGGGTATTATTTCGCCAGAGTTTCACACAAGGAGGAAATAATTCAGTATATTAACTGGCTATCGAAAGATAACGAGGTCTCACATTATGAACTGTACACGGACTACATTCCAGGTTTCAGCCTTTGTCATAGCATCGAAAACCAGTTCTCTAGTCTCTTCTTATGTGTGAAAATCGAAACTGAATGACAGAAAAGCGAAAGAAGAAAGATGACACTGATACTGTGGACAGTGTACTGTGTTCTTCTACTTTCTGGTTGTTCGGGTAACTGAGTTTTTTTGTTATTATCATACGTATAATATTATAATAGTTTTAAACACACAGTTTAATTTAATTGTATGAACTTTGTACTTATGTTTTCTCCAAAGAAATGCTAAGAGGATATTTGAGGTTCCGATATCAAATTATAAGGAAACTTTTAGAACAATAATTTATATGTCCTGTCTTGGTTTCAGATATTAAAGTATATCAATGTTTTAAAAAACTGTTACAAGTACTATAGACGTAGCGTTAATGCACACGATCTAATTGGAATTTAAGATGACTATTTACTCCGATTTTAACAAAAATAAGTGTGATTATTTGGTCATTTTACAGCCCTCAGTATTCAGCAGTGTTCACCTGGACAGCTGTACGTTAATGAAAAAAGCACTGTACACCTCAGGTGCGGTCAGTGCAGCGATAAGATAGAATGGTTTGTTAGGGGCGACAACGATCAACGTGATCAATACGTTGGCGAGTGCAATGAAATCACGTGCAACGTTAAAGACAACTCAGCCTTTCGTTTAGCACCAGACACGAGAAACAAACATTTCAGCAGTGAACTTGACATTATTAACATCCAACGACGTGACCCACTTCACGTGACGTGCAAGTGTTACATAAATTATTTTTTTAAAAATTATCGCTTCAAAGCCAGTGCTTCGTGCAAGCTTATCACAGGTACGCGGAATCTGAGAGAGCTGCAGTAATGTATAATTTTTTCTGTTTCGATTTTACTGATTTACAGAATTATCTTTCCCTCCTATTGCATTGACTGTATGAGTATCCTGAGTGTGTGCAAAATAAACCTAAAATCATTGTAGTGGTCAGATGACTTAAAGATTAATTATGGGGATTGCCTCTATATCTAATGAAGCACTAAAGAAGCCTTTGAAAAAGTTTGATTATAATACTTTGTACAGAAACTACTGCATAAAGACATTACTGTAAACCGCCTCAAAAATGTCCCCATAACAAATACAAACCTTTCTGTTTTATTATTGTAGTGCACTGTGACGTCACAGCCCGATGTTGTTTAAATGTAACTTGATGATGATGATGATGTCGATTTGTAATGCACAGGTATCCATTCAGAAGAATGCTCATTGCGCACTAAAAAACAAACAAACGAAAAGAAAAAAAAAACAAAAAAAAAACAAGAGAAGAAAAAATAAAGTGAACAAATATATAAAACACCAAGAAAGTAAAAAAATAGAGACAGAAGTGTTTCTTGGTTGTTTAAGACTGGTTTGAAAGAAACTTCCATTTTATTGGTGGCGCAACGGTTAACGCTTGTCATGATTACAGTGGGGCTGGTAGACGTTTTCAGATAGTGTCACAGGCACTTTCTTTTCCTTCAGACTGTACATGTTTAAAGTGAGGTTGTTTTTAGTGATGTAATAATTCACCTCCGCCCTTGGTTTAACACATTAAATTACACCTGAATTCTTCCAAAGGCAATGAAATTTGAATATGTTTGAAGGCTTCTTACGCGTGTTTTAATTCTGTTATTACATTGTGAGCTCAGTGCCTATCAGCATTGTCCATGGGAGCTGTAGTGTACAGCTGTCAGGATGGAAAGTGTCCGGAGTGTGCACAGTTCAATGGCTGGATGGTGAAAATACTCCTATGTGCAAATGGAGTTTGAAACACAAGGTGGGAATCTTTACAGATTTTATATCTTCTCAAATGTGTTTGTTTTTAACCAAACCTTAATATATATATATAAAGGTAATACTGAGAAATCAGTATATAAGTTAATTTTAATTTGTGTTGCGTCTTTGTGATTGACTTACTGGTTTCACCTATTTCTGCGTTTTAATAATTTTATGTCGTGGTAAAAATTAATATGTTTATTAACAGTAGTTATAAATGCATTGAATGAGACCAAGTGCGTGTGCTCAAGAGTATGTTGTTTAAGCAGTGCGTGGAGTAATTTAATCGTTACTTTTTAAAGATGATTACGAATACTATTGTAGTGTTTCTTTAAAATAAAATCCTATGCAGAGCGGATCACGTGACATACTCGATTTACAAGGCCCAACGACATCTGTCCAGCGTGGGTCTGCGCGGTACAATACAAGAAACTGTACGGTCGAGGTCGACATGCCTGTCGATGATGGCGACTATACCTACAGTGTCACAGTGCCCTCCCACCCAGCGGATAATTTCTCAAAGACACTTTGCATTGGTAACTAGATCAAAACTTTAAAACACGTATTCTTGAAGCTGAATATTTATATGAGATATGCATGTCAAACAAAAGCTTTTATATCTTCCAAATTTATATAATTTCCGCAGAGCAGCCAAAGGTACCGCAGCACAACTGTCCAGAAATGGTTCTTGAAGGGTCCAGTATCAACTGCACGTGCTATACATCTAAAATTGGGAATCCTCCTGCACACATTGGGTGGTCTGAATCAAATAACGAACATCTGGCTGTGGAAAATATTGATAGAGGAGGAAGCGGCGCCCTTTTTACTTGCAAGCTTTCTTGGGGAGTCATCAGTAAAGAAACGGTATACACCGTTAGAGTAATACGTAAGTAACGTTTTACTTACTGCTCCATTTGTATGGCAATTATTTCAGTTTCAATGTCAGCATGTGCATTTTCTTCTCTTGCTCTGCCAGTCTCACAACTAAGTAATAGATTTTGCTATTGTATATGGAAAAATGTCCTAAGTTTTCAAATATGCTGCAAATTTTAGTATGTTCTTACTTTTAAACAAAGCAATCAAAGACTCAAACTAAATGCCTTTATTTTCTCATCCTCCATGTAACCATGTAACTCCGAGGAGCGTTCCCACGCACAGACAACCTCGTGGTAACGGCCGTACGCTACGTTGCGGTTTTTAAAATTTTTTTAAGACGTAAATGAAAGAATATATAAGGGAGAAAACACGGAATCCCTTAGGAATTGTTTCTCTTTCGATTACTTCCCTTCAAAGGCTAAAAAATCAACCAATCAGGTATTTTGTTTTGTTTGAGCGAACACGACGTTTTGTTTATCAAGCGCCATATTGACATTTATTGCCGGTCTCTCAATTCGACGTGGATTGTGTACTCAAATAACCAAAAATGAGAAAAAAAAACAGTAAGTAATATTGAAATTAATTTGCATATTCTAATAAAACATATGTCTGTTTTGTACTTTTGTGTGTGTATATATATTTTAACTTTTTTTTTATTGTCAAATGTTTGACCTACATCCCGCTTTGTGAATTCTCCGTCCTATACAGTCAAACGCTTTCAGTTGATTTTACTACAAGACAACAACACGTATGTTTGTTAAAAGTTACACCATGTAAATGTATTTTAAATTATCTTTAAAATGGAGTATCGCAGATAGTTGTTTTTATTGTAGGTTAAATATAATTTAACAAAGAATACCGGTCAAAGTTCATTCACCGGGTTTCGCCGCTTAGTTTCTGTGTGTCAAACTGCCTCTAGCCTAAATGTCCTCAAAGAGTAAAATACGTAACTTGTGAATTTCTATTGACAAAAACAATGTGCATTTCTTATTGGTTTTTAAACATCAATTTCTGTCTCCTAAAAGTCTAACTTCTTGTTAGCTGACATAACCTGAGTCAACATGTGTCGGAACAACTTTTAAGTTTCAAGTAGATTGTTCCTTTTCTACACGTTGTAATCTATCATTATCAGTTTGAATTTTTCTTCTACCTCTTGTATGTACTTTTTTATGATTTTTTGATAAACGGTAAAAATCATGCGTACCAGTGGGTCAAACTGCCTCTAGCCTAGCCATCTTCAATAAGTTAAAATTGCGACATCGGTTTACAACTGTTTTTAAGATGGTCCATCGGGAACGGACATCAGAAGCACCACGACGACATCGGGAGACAGTACAGAGATTGTGTTAGTATGTACTGCAATAGATGTTTACCCTTCAGCCGTGTTTGTCTGGAACATCACGTGTGACAACATTACTGACAGCACGAATACCAGCACGTGTACCTTTACTACAGTGAGTGAAGAAGACGAGATGATAGTCGAGTGCACAGCAAGCAACAGTGTGTTTGAGAATGTGTCTTTATCGGCGATTTACGTGGTGCATATCTCAGGTATGTAATATTTCACTGGTGTAAAACAAAACTTTAATCAAACTAAATTTTCACAGAAATAAAATAATGATATTTTTTAATGATTTTCACAAGTATGTTTGCAAAATCATTAACTTGCAGCACAATAATTAACAAACTCATAATTACATTAAGAAGAATATAAAACAAATACATTGTTTACTTTTTATTAGACGGGCATGCTGGCTTTGGAATCTGTGCAGGAAACAAACAGTCTTATGATATCTTGATAATAAGCGCGATTTCTGCTGCCGTTTTTATCGTCATTGGAGCTTTTATCTTCGTCTGCATCATCAAGCAGAGGCGAGGTTAGCATGTTTTCATTTTGTAAAGTGCGTATACTTGATTAGAATCAATTGGGTTCTGTCCCTCCCGACAAAATAGAAAGTGCAATGTGATTTGGGTGTGGCCTTCAGCCCTTTCACAATAAGCTGAAGCTTCCTCCGTTTTCATCGCTCAGGCCACAGCTATAGTATTATAGAGTTTATTATTCTCACTTGAAATCTTCAGTTAGGACGTCCGGTGGCTTAGTAACATAGTTCCTGTGACCCGCACAGTGAGTATGGTAGAATGTGTTGTTTAGAATTTAAGTTTAACACGTTATTGTTTCTCATTTTAAGGCTAAATAATATTGTCATTCAAAATAAAATCACGTGTCGTGTTCATGTCGTGATAGAATTATATATATATAAATTCCTTTTTGACTTACAGTGGCTTTAAAACAGTAAAGGAAATTTAAAAGTAATTACTTGTAGTACACAGTATGATATAAAGATTAATGAAATAAATGTATATTCAGTATCTGTTTGGGTAGAGTTTGTCGGAGTCGCACTGTGTTTTGAGTTTTCATACAGTCTTCAGCAAGCGTGGGACACCGACTCCTGTTGTACACTACACCGCACCGTCGGGTGACCTGTACACCATCGCTGGTACAACGATAAGAAACCACGGCGATAATGGGAATATCGCAATTTGTGAAACAATCCAGAATCGACTATCTAGAACAGAACGTATTGGGTTTGATCAGGCTAGGTCACAACCTCACAAGACTGACGAAACAAGAAAACCTGTAAAACCAAAAAGAAACCTAAAGCCAATCAGAACAGGTAAACCAATTCCAGGATTTACTAGGTAAAACAATGACACCTATTTAAAATCCAACATTGTGGTAAGAAAAACTGTTATTGCAAATGCTTTAGTCTTAATAGACTTGATTGTAGTGGCCAGTACTAAAAAGTCATTAATGGACATAACAAAATAACTTTTGTTTGTAGCAGTGCAATCTTACCTTTCCTTGAAACCTTGAACACCTTACCTCCTAAAACAAGTTTACGAAGGGTATTAAAAAGAAAGGAAAAAATTAAAAAAATCTAAGTTTGAATTCCAGCGGTAAAGACTTTGAACTTTATTTCAAATATCAAAGAGGATGGTAAATTTAGACAAAGGGAGAGAACTTACACAAACCTCTTGTGCGACGGGCAAATAATATTTAAAGCTGAGGAAACATGGTGGAACAAATAACATATTGACTTCTTTGAATAATAATTATGTGTTTGTCTATTGCTTTTTCTTTTCTATTTATTATGAATTCCAGAGGTTACCTCCGCGAATGTCACTGAACTGTCAGACGATTCTTGTGTGGACGTTTATCATGACCTTTCCTGGACAACCTCTGGATTGACTGAACCTGATACAATCGTAAGATATGTTTCTGTTAAATCTGTTAGATATTTATAATCCAAGAGACCAGTAATGATAAAGATTTAATAATAAATAGCAAATTCTAATGAAAGTACAATCTTAATCTTCTTAGAGCTAAGTAATTTCATCCCTTTTGTTGCCGACAAAACATTTCACTTACAATAGAAGTAATTTGTCGATATCATTTTTTTTATCAAACCCAAAAGTTTTAAACTGTACAATTTAATTTTAACTTTTGTTTTCTTTATATGTTACATGTGTTCAAATAGAAAACTACTGCAGCAGAGATTGCAAATGACGAATATAATTCCCTACATTTCCATGTGAACTGTTCAGAACATCAACAGGACGACACTGACTACAGCCACCTTAACCTTTAGAAGCAACTACAGTGATTCGCGCTTGGATTATTTCTCCCGAAATGTGACAAGGAAAAACATTGTATAGCTTGTTAACTGCCAATGATAAGCAAATTGTTTGCTTTCTTCACAGTGTTTGTTAAAATGGAAGGAAACAAACAAAGAAAAAGTAAATACATATACCATATAATTTTGAATAATTTATTTTTAAAATTATAAGTTTTTGTTTGTCTCTAATTTTGTGTGTGTGTGTGTGGTTTCAGTCTCCTTTGATATTTACTTTTTTTATTTTATTTTAATTTACTGTTAAATATATGATTACTGCTAGTTTAAACTTTATATATATATAGAAACATGTGTATTATTAATGTATTATTAAAAATTTTATTATTTCTTATGGTTATTGTGAGTTCGTGTATATAAGAATGATACGTGTTTAAAGGATGTAAGTATGCGGTAGTGTGAGTGTTTGAGTAAAATTAGTAGGACATGCTGCTAATTTATGGTAAAATCTCTCAGTCACACGCGCGTGCGCGCGCACATACACACACACACGGGCGGGCATACATACACATCTTAATCATTGACATCACAGACCAACAGAATAAAAATACAACATGGATTTTATCTGGTGACATCAGTTTCTATAATTATATGCACCCAAGTTTTTATTTCTGGTTAATACTATGTATCTAATTAAAGAGGAAGAACTCTTACACGCTTAGCATTTCTGGTACATTGTCAAACACGGTTTTCTCCCTTGATTAAGAACCCATTTGCGAATTAATCGCTTTGCAAGTAAAGTGCTTGAAAATAGTGCATGCTAGCTAGAGACGGTATATCTTCCAGTGAAATATGACATTGTTTTAAATGTACATGTTCTTCCTAAGAAAGAATGAATGAAAGAAAATTTACACTCGTTTCAAACACATGTAACTTACCATGCTCCCCACATAGATCTACTCCCCTCTGATGCTGGGTGTCACGTGTGGCCTCATGTGTATTCAAAGAAGCCAGGAAGCTGAACAACTCAGGTATTTTTGATTTGCTAGAGGCGTGGTGTTACCTGTCTAAATATGTCGCCGTCTATGATTTGTGTGTGCGTATGACTTACTCTTTAGCTAATAATAAGTGGGAAATAGAAGAGATGCTAAAAGAAGTTAAAATGTTTCCTTCAAATAAGCAGTTGAACCCACAGCAGACGACATGTACAGGTGAAGTCAGACACAAGTAGATGACACACTGTTTGTTCACTTGGCTGTCACACCTACACACTGACGGAATGTCAACACCTTCAAGATTTCAGAGCAAGTCCTAGATACCAAGAAATGTCTCAGCTGTTATTTATTTGATCGTTTCTTTTTTAATTTTATCGCTCTCTTTTCTTTCCTTATCAAGCTCGTTTTTCTTACACCTGCTTTCCGTTTATAGTGCTGTCTGTACAAAAAGAACGAATTTAATGACATTTATGACAAAAACTATCTGCTTGAGACCATCGAGCGTAAAATTTCTTCAATACAACAAAAAAGAAAGAAATAAAAAAGAAGAAAAGACTGTTGCTCTTTATAACTTGAGTGCATTAAAACTGTCTATCCTACCCTACTTACTCGACACGAGAATGTAGACCACCTTTGCGACCCGAATTTTTTCACGAGACTAGGAAGTCAACGACTGGATATTTCACTCCCTTGATACCAGACTTTATCTTTTGTCCTTAAACGAGTCAGAAGTCAGTCACTCATTTACGCAAAATCAATTTAGTTCAACACCGTTATTCATAGAACTTTCTATTTGTCTATGTGTTTGTATGTTTTTGTAGTCTATGTATACTTGTGCAATTTTTTAGAAGTGTTTATTTGTGCCCCCGTTTCTTTCTTTGTGTGTATGTTCGTGTGCCTGCTGTAACTAAACTAAATTAAGAATGAAAACAACCATCGAACTTCACCTTTTGTTTCTTACAGCCAAATCCCAAAACGATAAGTAAGTACGAAAGAGCGAGAGATACAAGGGAGGTAAGAAAACATCTCACTTGCTCCAATATCCCCACACATATGATGCTCTGCACTTTTCTCTATGGTAGCTGTACCTTTCTCTTCATATTGTTCTTTCTTCTCAACTCAGTTAACAAGAACGCAACGTAAACATGTTTTTAATGTTTTATTTTAATTTGTTGGCAAAAAAGCTATTCAGCAGTCACAGAAAATTAGAGAAAGCTGTAAATAAAGCACTTCGTTAAATATATTCGTAAAAATCTCTAAAAATTTATCAATGTACAAATTTTAGTTTCCTGATTAGAATCAAGAAATAACTCTCCTAAAAATAGTTGTTCTAAAGCCTAGTTGTCTCTTATTTGAAAAAAAAAAACCCAAGATGTATTAAATTAATTTGAAGAAAATATTTATTATTTTTTCCTTGTCTGCTCGACTTCTAAGTCTGAAAAAAAGCGATATAAAGGTGGGCGAGCCCTTATGTGTGAAATTCTTACTTCTCTACGAACCGACGACGATAGATGAGGATGCTCTGTATCCAGCAACGAATGAATTCCGCCTTCCTTCTAGGCTGCTTACCTTCTTATACCGAAACGACAGGACAAAGAGGAACATAATTTCTACTGTAGAATTATGTCTCTACATTTTGGTGTTGCTTGAAACTGAAGTGACAGTATGTATCTAGGTATGCAGCAAGAAGTGGATGTACCTGTTAATCCTGTTGGATGCAGCATTTGTACTAACTTCTGATATTCTGAACTGGAGATAGAAATGATGAGACTGACGATTTTGATATTATATGGACTTATACTTATGGAGGTAAAACTTCAATCAGGCAAGTGAACTTTTATTAAACCATGTATTTATGAAATTAAAACTTTTATTTATTGAGCTATAATAACATGTATAGCAATGAAATTTTTTAAATCATTTTTTCTAATTCTTATAAAAGAGCGCGTGTACACATACACACACATGCCAACACACTTGCGCATAATAACATTAAAATGTTTAAAAATTTATTGATGGGCGATGATAGAAACGGACGAAAAATAGACAGGACATATTTACACACAGGACATATTTGTGTAATTAATATACAAAAATAGTGTGCAAAGTATATATATGTGTGTGTTTTTAAAAATATATTACTTGTTTTGCATAGCTTTGAATATTACTGAATGCTCGTCGGGAACGATAACTGTAACGGAGGGCAGTAACATCAGCCTCACGTGCAGTCTGTATAAACGACAACTAGAGTGGGACTTTTCTCCTGACTACCCATCACGATTCTACATCGGAAAGTGCAATAGAAGCTTGTGTGACATCCCACAACACCGACAGTTTAGGATGTATGCCTCGTTTGCTCAGCGGCATTTTCCTTTCTACAATGGCACGCTTGAAATTGTGAATGTCACAAGACAGGATCCTTCCATCTTCCGGTGCTCAGACACCGACACAAAGGAGATCGCCTCGTGTAGGATTCAAGTCACAGGTGAGTACAGTGCACTTTACATTCCTTGGAGCAACATTGGCACGTAAAACCTACACAGTTCCGAGCGAAAGCATGGCTTAGAAAGGGAAGTAATCTATAGTATAACAACTTCTGATGGCTCCAGTGCTTGTCTCCCTTTATGTTTTCATTCATTTACGCACAGAGAGTTTTTTTTTCTAAGATGATACTCCAAGTATGATATATCTTTTTCTTACTCATGTAAGGCGGCTGTGCTCGGGGTAGGTTACATTTGAGCTTTTTGTCGTTATTGAGTTTAATTCAATCTTTTCTTTCTTCGGTAAAGCAAGCAACAAAATGTGTATTTTTTTTTTTTTGATACATGCTATTTCTATTTTATAGCTTCTGCTAGCATCGTTCCCGGCACCTGCCGCGTGACGATACACAGCTGGCACGTGCATGGCACATGCGCTGTAAAAGGAATGTTGGCTTCAAACGTTGCTCACACCTGCTCTTGGCTATTAAACAATGGTGACCAGGTAGCCATTCACGATGTGTATAGCCTTCTGCGCAAGTATATCTAAAGACTTTCAAAATAAGTTTTGAATTACTACCAATAAGCTTCGACAGAGCAAACAATCACATATTTAAACATCCCTGTCTTTATTAGCCTACTCATCATCATAAGTATTAGATAATTGTTCTAAGGCTTAATGGAACTGAAAATAAACATTCTGCATCTTATGTTTCGAAATCTTTTCCGAAATCAAATGACAAAAGATTTTACATAATCATTCAGCTTCCGAATGGTGACTGTTAGATGTGCAAAAAACGCTTAACAGTCTATCGACCATTGACCAACTGTATTGCAGATCGAAAGTGATTTTCAAGATTCCCTGAGTGAGTACATATTTGACAACAGAAATTATTGGAGAGGAAACTGCTCTTTCAGCACGATAATGCCAGTAGCCCGAGGGAGGTATACCTACAGCTTTGCTATAAATCCACCCCAACCAAATTTTTTCGCAAGAACCATTGAAGTAGGTAAGATGATGTTTTTATACCTATGTAGCTTACGGTCACGCTCGTAAGGGGCTGCTCTTAGAGTTTAAGGCAAGAATGAGACAAAAGCAGCATATAGAAGAACTACAAACAACACTAGTAAAATATAACATAAAAGACATCTACAGAATAATTAAAACGGAAGAGGATATTAACAACTGATTGTATGTGATTTTGCAGTGGTGTAAAATGGGTAGGGGAGTAGCAGACAGACAAAAATAGGTAAAGAAGGGGTCAAAATGGACAAGAATTGTGTGGACTGTTTTCAGAAGTAAGACTCAAAGAAATGTACAATTTACGAAGGTTATACATCTCTAAAGAGTTACAGCATTTAATAACTATTGTACATTGTGCAGTGCCTCCAGGAGAACCTCACCACGATTGTCCAGAAGTTGTAAATGAACAAACTACAGTCAGCTGCAAATGCACCTCCTTAAACCCAGGAACGCCACCAGCGGAAATTGTTTGGGATGGAATGTTTGATAATAGTAATACTTTACTTATTCAAACTGTGGAACAGCAAAGTACAGTCAACAGTTATACATGTCGACTGACATGGGGTCCAGAAGGAGTTATCAACCGAACAGTTGTTTATACCTTTAAAGTAAAAGGTAAGTATAAGTTATATTATTGAAAAAATACCTGTACATTAGTACGTAAGTATTATAAGGTTTACTTTTTTGTGTCATAAAATGTGTAACCGAGAGCTGGGGTTCAGGACTGACGACAGCAACCGTCCAACACTCAGATAAAAGCAGGAACCGTCAGCAGGTGCGACACTTTAATTCACGGGCGACAACAATGGCGACGGTGGGCCACACGTCGATGCTCCTTCCCCGATCCACTGAATCGGATCGACTGATTATTTTTCTAAGTAATTACTGCGGGGGCACGATGTGTGTATAAGGACCGGCATTCTGTCATTCTGCCCCGTGTGTGATTGTCCAGTCATAATTACATTTCATAGGCGCAGCCGTGGCAAAACGAAAAGAAAATGAACAAAATAGTAAGATAAACAAACTAATCAATGCTTAAACCACATCTACGTGTTATCTACAGTGTCAATGAATAGTGTCACACAAAACAGTTTTCTACACATGTGAGTTTTATGCCTGTCTAACAGCAAACCACTGCGAATTTTGTGCACCACAGGTCCTGTCACTTCTGGCACCACGGGCACTGTCATCTCTGGCACCACAGGTCCTGTCACTTCTGGCACCACGGGCACTGTCATCTCTGGCACCACAGCCACTGTCATCTCTAGCACCACAGCCACTGTCCTCTCTGGCACCACAGGTACTGCCACTTCTGGAACGACAGGCACTGTCATATTTGGAACCACAGGCACTGTCATCTCTGGGACCACAGGTACTGCCACTTCTGGCACAACAGGCACTGTCACTTCTGAAACGACAGCCACTGTCATATCTGGCACCACAGGCACTGTCACTTTTGGTATCACTATAGTTCTGGCATGACGGGGTGGGACAGTACCATACCAAAACGGACTTTCTTCGTCACTGTAGCAGACTCACAGTCCTGACAATACTGTGTCTCCGGCAGTTGACTGTCCTCTAACAGCAGAGACGGCTACATATATATAAAAGAAGTATCGTTGAGCTATCTTTCATTATATATATATATAATTTTGGTATATAAGTCCTTGTGTCACAATGTGATACTTTTTCATCTTACAATACTTTTGACAATAACGGAATAAAATTGTTAATCTGTTCCTATGCATATTTATTTCACGCAGAAAACAAACCTAGTGCTGGGTCGGCAGTTCTAATAGGAACAACTGTGGGTGTTCTTGCTGCCCTGATTATTATCATTTTCATTATATTGATGATCATACGTCTAAAATGTAAGTGCATTCACATGTAAACTTTCTTATCTATTTGCAACATGGGATAGATCACAGTGTCATTCGGATGTTTGAATATACAGCTGTTTGAATTACTTGCGTTCAGGTATTTTGTTATGTTTGAAAGTCGGCAAAGATTCTGTTTTTAAATTGCTATCTTAAATTTGTTTACATGTTGCTCAATTCAACATGGCTTTGTACTCAAACCACTGAAAATAAGTACAATTAACACCACGCAAATGTCTTTACAATGCTCTTTTAAATGGTGTATCACAGATAGTTGTCTTTATTATAGGTTAATATATATAATTTTTTAAAATACCGGTAACAATTTCACTTTTAGCCTCGCCAGCTGTTAGCAAAGCGCACTTTATTCCCTACGGAGCATTTCAGTTAAAAAAAAGTTTTCTTAAAAGATATAAGTGTGAGATGCAATAAGATATGCAAGTTTCTCATTTAGTAAAATAAAAGCAGAATGAGCCGCGCTCGCTTAAATAACAGTCATTTACCTGTTTCATCCAGAATCTGCCAGGTAATAGTACAACTGGTATTTAGTTCTTTAATTTATAATTCTTTAACACCACTATGTGCATAGATGTTGTTATAGCACAAATTTCCCTTTAATATGTCAGGTCCAGTATACTGCAAGGCAAAAAGGCCTTTAAGTGAAGTACACACTTACGACGACATCGCAGGTACATTATAGTCACGTGGTCTGTAACTGGCAATGTTTAAACGACTTATTATGTTTACTTTTATTTCTTACTTACAATACAAAAATGTAAGTGACGATAGCTACACTGTGCCTAGTGCAAGGTAGAGAAAATAATGTAAGGTGTGCTGTTATGGTTGCTTGATATGTGAGATCAAATGTTAGGAATGTTTGTAACAGATGTTGAACAAAGTCCACACTATGACAGACTCACAAGACAAGAAACAGATGAACATCGCTACGAGACTGCTGGCAATGGAGGCGGGAATTGTTCTCAAACTGCAGGCAAGCAACTAAGTATTTAGAGCATTACTAATTAAACCATCAGAGAGGAAGTCAACAATTTTTACTAAAAACAGAGATTTTATTTTTGAGAAAACAATTGTTATGCATATTTACCATGGAGCGTTACATCTCGAAATTTCTAATAAGAAATTTAATAATAAATCTTACATTATGAAACATACATTTTCAATACTACTTATATCTGGATCTTTAAAATTTTACTTAGTTTTATTTTCCTTTAGATGGCGTGTTTGTTGTACCTGCAACATATTTGACAGTTTGCAGTCCTGAGAGATAGCACATGGCTGCTCTACACAGCCACAGTACATATGCCTGACAACTTTTGTATGTTCTTAAGGAAATAAAAGTTTTCTTGATTCTTTCTATGTTTATCTTGGGTAATAAGGAATTGTCCACAGCATAGCTGTCTTTTTTTCAGGGTCTCCAAAAAATAAAGTATATGGTTATGCATTAGAAAGTAGAAATGAGAATAGTGCCTACTCACATTGGTAAGGATCATGCTTTTTTCTCTAAAAAACAAGAAAGAGGCATGGACAGCATATGAGGGACAGGAAAGGAAAGAAAGTACATACCGACAACATATGAATAAAAATGGCAGCAATGTAGAATGTATCAAAACTAAGTCACGCTCACTCTAACGTGTCTTCACGGGATTAAATCATTTCTTGGTACATCAACAGTATGTCATGAGGGCTTTTACTTGTCTAAAGACTTGTAAAAGATGTAGAAATCGTGTGAAAGTGTATTAACAGGAACAAAACCAAGAAAAAAATTGGGTTGGAAAATAATATAAAACAATGAAATAATAAGCATTTGATTTAAATCAAAATCTTCATGTCGTCTGATGTGTTTGTTGTTATAAAGTATATATTAACAGCCTGTACTTTGTGTAAGCTACTAATTTAATCAAAAGCTAAGACTGTGTGTGCTTTACTGTAATTATTAGCCGAAGTGTCTACACTAAAAGTAAAGTGAACAAATTTATATTGTCGTCTATGTTTTTTCCTATTTCTTTTCTTCTGTTTTCTTCTTTTTTTATGCAATCTGACTAGAGGTGTCTATATTGTTTTATTTAATCGGGATATATTTGACTATTTGGTTGCAAACTTATTCATTCAAGAATTGGAAAATCATACAAATGCATTTTTAAGTCGAAAATGAAAATTGTTTTCCTGTGATCAGCGATATCACACACTTAAATTTTTCCACTCACTGGCAGAGCAAGTATAATAAGTCTCTGAGAAAAAAATCCTGGTCGACATCGACACTTGCCCACGTAGCACAAAGCGTTTGTGTCATCGCACTCCTCGTCAGTCACACAGCCTGTGGTCGACCAGTCGTGTGGCTTGCTAGAGTTGCCGGAACATCCAGACTTTTCACTTTTGAAAATTATTAACAATAATTTTATGTTACTAGCATTATTCATTTTTCGTTTGAAGTTTAACAAAGACTGTTGGTTTCCGACCGTTCAAATATAACAGAATAAAAGAAATAACAAATTAAACAGAAACAAAACACAATTAAAAATGCATTTGCCGAACAAGCTTGTGTATTACATAACATTTTCCTCCCTCAAAAATATGATCTGCATACGATCCATCAATCTGTAATTTTCATTAGTGAATGCAATAACATCAGATTTACTACCAAGTAGAAGCTGTAAAATCTGTTGTAGTAACTGTTCTTCTTCATAGATGTGAAGTGTGGATTTTGCTTATCTATATGGAGAGGGGAATAAGAGAATGCTTTCTTCAGAAGTCAAGAAGAGCTAACACATCTCACCTCTCTGTAATTTGTGTCAGCAGACAAGGAGACACACACAGGAGAAAAAAGGAAAATCGTAGCATTAGTATTCACCTGTTAAACACCTGTAACCATGGAAAGTGCAAATGTCATTTATATTTAATGCATGTTTTGTTACAGTAATACCCATAAGTAGAAATTACTGCAATAGATTCTACTAACAATAAAATTTAATGATGACAGAACTTGCATAGAGAAACGCGCTCTCCCTTTACACAGAACCCGGACTAATGTGTCTGACATGCAGAAATAGAGACAGGAAATATGTTCAAAGGACACAGTGACAGTCTTAAGGGATACTCAAGGCTTGTGACAAGGCTGTGGCGACGGTCAAACATTTCAAACATATATTTAGTTACAATTACAGAGCACGAGAGCACTACAGGAGAAATAAATGATTCATTTCTCACGTAATTACCACTTATTAGCACTATTTCGGTTGCCGATATTTAAAAAAATCGGTAAAAAATCCAGTGAAATCGACCCTTGTGTCCTTCCGCCGAGTAACCACGATAGCTACCCGAGATGGTCAAGCAGACGAGTCTGGGTGTGACGTCAGTCAGAGACGGACAACAAGTGTCAGTGATCATTTCTAGGATTTGAACTCGTCATCGGTGGTGTCTCGTCTCATCAATGATGGAATAATGCGTTTTGATGAAATGAGATTGACAAAGTTTGAGGAAAAGCGAAAGAAGAAATGCAAAAGGTGAATTAGAATTTGGAACTGTTTTGATCAGCGGTTTTTCTACAATTAATCCATTTATAAATGGAAACATTTTTTGAAAATATTATCATAGGAAGAAAGTTCAAGACGGGACGATAAATCTCGTGCTTGTTTGTGTCAAGACTGTCCTCAAGACTGTTGGCGTCCTGCCAGATACGTATATCAACAACCAGAAAAGACATTTAACAAGACAAACAAAAACAAAACTTTTTTTATTAACTCTACTATAAAAGTTAAATAAACGAGCTAGAATGTTTCGCTACTTAAATTTTTAGTTATGGTACTTACCTATATATAAAAAGTTGTGATATTTTCTGTCAGGCTCCACGGCCCAGCAGTCATATTCTTTGACTGGTTATAAATGTTGATGATAGGATTAGTCGTATACAGCAGGCATCGTTTCTCTTATCACCCACCATTGAAGTAAATCCTGCTGTTGACTAGGAGGACAAACAAGATCATTATCATAAACAACGGATGCTAGCCGCCACACAAATACGGACACTGTAATTCCTGTTAATCCAAGTTTTGCGATAAAATTTAGGTGTATGTGTTATTTTGGCATTATGTTATCTCAAATCTTTGAAAGACTATGCCATACGGAACGTCCAACTGTTTTCACTCTGTCTTCTATGTCGTCACGTGTTCTCTCTCTCGTGTTTTCATTGGCTTTTATTGCCGCTGTGTCGTGAGACTGATCTGACCAACGACTTATACTATCATTTTTCAGAGTTTCGACAGCAATCATGCAGGAGACAAAATATGTTTTTGTAACTGATGATCGATACGAATGACGAATCCCCATGTAACGAAGAGAACTTGTCACTTTGAACCGGAACTTCACAGTTTTATGCGTTTTATAAATAATAGGCAATAGCTTATGGAAACAACAGATTGCCCTTTAAAACAAACATTTCAAATACAAAAAGTCTTAATGTTAACGTAAATCCGTGATTCAACAGTTGTCAAACGTTTTTCAAACAAGGAACAGATAATTCCCGTCTCCCCCTCACTAAGTACCTTACCGCTGTTTAAAGAGTCAGGCAAGCGTTTGTTCACCTGCAATGTTTTGATGGTCTTAGTTCCACTCTACATCCCTTAACACTGATAGACACCAGATATTCCGGAAAAATAAAACCGATCTGAACAAAGGATAAAGGAAAGATAGACAGAAAGAAAGAAAGATCATCTACACTCGTTGAAACACATGTAACTTGGCATGCTGCCCAGCCATAGATATTCTCCCCTCTAAAGATGGTTGTCATCTGTGACCTCAATATATTGAAAGCAACCAGAAAACCTAACTCAGGTATTTTTGCTTTTGCTCGCGGATTGCAGTTTGTTGAGCATCACCGTCGCCGGATGCTCACAACCGCTCACACAGTCGCACGAACACACACAGGCGGGCCACCACGTACCTGTCGAACCTTTGATGAACGTACACTAAAACCAAGACGAAATGAACGATACAAAAAATAATTTTAGTAAAAGTGTAAATAAATATGAGAGAAAAAATATCGAAATACACTTACACGTACACGAACACGCAAGAAAACCGGGGACTATAGTCGGTATACCCCACGCACAAAAAAGAAAACGTAACGAGGGATGTTAGTAAGGGAACATCACCAATGGAAAACAAAAACAAAAACAGTCAAACACTCGCACACACTGTGGCACAATACTGTTAGAGATCTTGCCCTTAAGGCTTTTAGACCTGACGTCAGATGTAGACACTGTATACTCTGTTGATACTGTCTCCTTCACTTTCTGTGGTCATACTGACGCTTTCGCGCTGACCAACCATCACACTGTCTGACTTGCTGACTACACGACGCAGGACCGAATGACGAAGAAGACGGAACGAAGAAATGAAGGGAGGACGAAACTAGAGCGGTTTAGGTTCCGCACACGCTGGGGCGGAAAGGGCGAAGACGAAGATGTGATGAAATAGAAGAAATCAGGGACGACAAGAACCTGGACGAGGCTGACAAGATGACACGAAGAATGTAAGATGAAAAAGATGACACTGACGATAAAAATGGCAGTGAATTTTCAATTAACTGTGAATGATCTGTTGATGTCAAAATTCAATTTCAGACAACATGGTAGTAATTATTTCTTGTGAGAACCTCTTGGAATAAGCATCAACGTGTTAAGAAATATATAAATCGTATCATAATTACAACCTCGGAGCGCAAGTTGTATAGATAACTATATACATCCACGCTTGACTTATATAATACATAGCCTTTAGGTACATACAAGCTTGGACACCCCTTTACAGAAGTCAACATCTACGTTTGGCAAAATTATTATAAAGCGAGGAAGTTAAAACTAGAACTCATTTAAATAAGGCTTAGGAACAATGATCGGGATACTTGTAGCGAGGATAGTTTAGTTTGTAACATGGCAGGTGACTGGCAGCCAGTCAAAAAACAGATAGTTGGAGGAGGACGTGATCGGTTTTATTTTTCCGGAATATCTGTTTTCTATCAGTGTTAAGGGATGTATAGTGGAATTAAGGCCATCAAAACATTGCAGGTGAACAGATGTTTGCCTGACTCAGCAACGGTACGGTGCTTAGCGAGGGAGGGGGATGTGCGTTATCAGTTCCTTGTGTAAAAAACGTTTGACAACTGATGAATCATGAATTTCAATTAACATTAAGACTATTTGTATTTGAAAACTTTTTATTAAAAGGGCAATCTGTTGTTTTCAGAGCTCAAACGTCTTTTAGTAGATCGGTCGTCGTATCATAGAGACGGTTACTATTGTGGTTTTGGAGTAACACGTGTTTTAATATTGTGTTGTATTACAGTGACTATTATTTCCGACTCCTAGAGAATTCACACATTAGTTCACATTAATGAATGCTACTAAATGTACTTTATGAATGTTAGCATGAGTTGAATATTACCAGAAGGTAATGCTAAATGTTATTTTCTACAGACCTTTGTGAATGAACGTCAGTACAAAACGATCCGGAAGGAAAAATGATCACCGTTTAATGTTATTAAAACAATTAAAACAAAAGGTGTGATTGAACACTAACAATTTAGGAGATACAATTTATACTTGACAAGAGCAAATATGCATACGTGTATTTTTTTTAAATTACTTGTTTTGAAAGCGAATGCAAACATAACCTTTGTGACATTAACCATAATACTTTCTCTTTTTCCTGCTTTCTACGTTATTAATAGTATTAATAGTATACATATAGAAACACACAGACATGATTTAAATTATTCACAGAGAGGAAAAGGAATAATATATCGCTGGGGTATTTTGCCCATTGTTTATAAAACGCAAATGAACGGTCAGATTTCGCTCTAAAGTGACAAACTCTATTCTTACATGAGGATTTGTCACTCGTATGGTTTATCAGTTACAAATGTATATCTTGTCTCCTGACAGATTACTGTTAGTACGCTGAAAGTTGATAGTATAAGTCATCGGTCGTATCAGTCTCACGATACAACGGCAATAAAACCCAATGAAAACACGAGTGAGAGAACACGTGACGACACAGAATACAAAGTGAAAACAGTTGGACGATCCGTATCGCAAAGTCTTTCAAAGATTTGAGATAACACAATGCCAAAATAACATATACACCTAAGTTTTATCGCAAATCTTGGATTATAAGGAATTACAGTGTCCGTATATGTGGCGGCTAACATCCGTTGTTTCTGATAATGCTCTTGTTTGTCCTCTTTGTCAAGGACAGGATTTACTCGAATGATGGGTGTTTAGAGAAACGATGCCTGCTGTATACGACTAATCCTATCATCAACATTCATAACCAATCAAAGAGTATTTAAGTGACTGCCGGGCCGTGGAGCCTAACAGAAAATATCACAACTTTTTACATATCGGTAAGTACCATAACTAAAAATTTAAGTAGCGAAACATTCTAGCACGTTCGTTTAAAATTAATAATAGAGTTCATAGAACAATTTAATTTACAAGCTCACTTATTTAATGTTTTTTCAATAAAATAACAGCTTTGTGGGTTTTTTTTGTTTTTTTTTTTGTCTTGTTAAATGTCATTTCTAGTTGCTGATATATGTATCCGGCAGGAAGCTATCGTGGTTACTCGGTGGAAGGACACAAGGGTCGATTTCACTGAATTTTTTCGATTTTTATAAACATCGGCAACCGAAATAGTGCTAATAAGTGGTAATTAAGTGAGAAACGAATCATTTATTTCTCCTGTGTTTCTCTCGTGCTCTGTAATTGTAACTAAATATATGTTTGAAACGTTTGACCATCAACACAGCCTTATCACAACCCGTGTCTAAATTTCTGCATGTCAGACACATTAGAGCGCGTTTTGTGCAAAGCGTAGAATGCGTTTCTCGATGCAACTTTTGTTATTAAATTTTATTTTTAGTAGAATCTATTGCAGTAATTTCTACTTATGGGAATTACTGTAACAAAACATGCGATAAATATAAATAACAGTTGCACTTGACATGGTTACAGGTGTTTAACAGGTGAATGGAAATGCTACGATTTTTCTTGTTACTCTTGTGTGTGTCTCCTTGTCTACTGACACAAACTACAGAGAGGTGAGATGTGTTTCCTCTTCTTGATTTCTTAAGAAAGTATCGTCGTATTCTCCTCTCCATATAGATAAGCAGAGTCCACACTTCACATCTATGAAGAATGGTATATAGTTACTACAAAAGATTTTACAGCTACTACTTTGTAGAAAATTTGATTTTATTTTTTTTAACTACTGAAAATTACAGATTGACGGATCGTATACAGGTCATATTTTTGAGGGATGAAAATGTTATGTAATTTACAAGCTTGTTCGACAAATCCATTTTCAATTTCTTTGATTCGTTTCTTTTTAATTTGTTAATTATTTTATTTTGTTATATATAATATATACGATCGGAAACCAACAGTCTTTGTTAAACTTCAAACAAAAAATGAATAATGCTAACCAATAACATAAAATTATTATTAATAATTTTCAAAAGTGAAAAGTGGGGATGTCCCGGCAACTCTAGCAAGCCACACGACTGGTCGACCACAAGCTGTGTGACAGACGAGGAGTGCGATGACACAAACGCTGTGTGCTACTTGGACATGTGTCGATGTCGACCAGGATTGTTTTTCTCAGACACTTATTATACTTGCTCTGCCAGTGAGTGGAAAAATTTTATTGTGTGATATCGTAGACCACAAGAAAACAATTTTTGTTTTCGAATTAAAAATGCATTTATGTGATTTTCCAATTCTTGAATAAATAAGTTTTGTAACCAAACAGTCAAATTTATCCAGATTAAATAAAACTAGATAAACACCTCTAGTCAGATTGCATAAAAAAGAATAAATAACAGAGGAAAAGAAGTAGGAAAAAAGGTAGACGACATTATAAATTTGTTCACTTTACTGTTAGTGCTGATTTAAATACGTCAGAATGTATCGTTTTTCCTTTAAAATTAAAAATATTTTGTACATATTTCTTAAGCATAGTTATTTATTTTAGCATGCAGCACAGAAGACTTGCACAACACATTCATGAAGTATCCAGAGAGTGGTATAAAAGAACACAGTATTGAGGTAAAGGATGGACTCTGTGTGGAAGACTGCAAGAAACTGTGTCTGAGTACTAAACGTTGCCTCACCTTTGATTTCAGAGGTTTGTATGAAAAAATATTTTAACCGTAGATATACTTCAGTAATAACAAAAACCGAAGGATGCTGTTCAATAAAGAATTGCTACAGACTTCAATTTAGAGTTTGTTTTAAATGCAAGCTTTCAGGAACACAAAAGTAGAATTAAAAGTACATCCCGCATCTTTTGTTAAAAATTCTTGA
>SRHC01001913.1:0-12823 GCA_004794325.1 Pomacea maculata
CAAAATTTGTAGCCGGCTACAGTAGCTGTAGCTAGGCTACAGCTACTCCCCATCCCTGTAAATATACGTGCCTTGAAAAATAGAAGCAGTGTCTGCTTGTGCAAATAAGAATGCTTCAGAAAAACGTGGATACACATCAACCATTCTATTTATTCATGTTGGTTGATTTACGCGAGAGCATTGTTCCACTAGATATTTACTTAATGCGGCAAAATAAGAATTGCCTAACACAATATTTTTTGCGTTTTTACTTAACTCGTTGATATAATTTATCATTTGCTTGCGCGCGCACACACACACACACACAAACAAACCTCACTTATTACAAAATCACACACACACACACACACACAAACACAAGCACCCACACGTCTTAGTAAAACATTTGTCCCAAACGTATTACTTAGGATGCTTAAAGTATTTTTATATAAAAGAGAATTTTAAATATCTCATCTTTCACAATGTAGGGATCTAGTCAATAAGGATCTCAGGATGTAAAATTGTAATGCCGCTATAAAAGACTTCGTTGTATAAATAATGATAATTAATGACAGGAACACCGACAAGACATAAAGACATTGCCAGTTTCTTATCGTCACATTCTATTAGTTTTGACTGGCATCGCTTCTTTCTCAAGTGATTTTTAGTCTGTTTTACATAAACATTCGACTTCCATTTGAAAGAAAACAGAAAATATAGTTGCCAAAATGTATTATACGGGTAACTTTACCCAGTATGCGGAAATACAAGAAACAGTAAAGGTAATGTACTTTGCTGTTGTCATTACCATTCTGTGCCTAATTGGTTTGCCAACAAACCTGATCAACTGCCTGGTGTTCTGGCGACAGGGACTTCAGCACCGAATGAACTTGTGTCTCTTCTCTCTGGCGGTAATGGATTGTTTACATTTGTTATGTTCTTTCACAATTGGTTCTATAACATCATTCATAACATTTTATAACTCAAGTGTAGGAGGGGAATATTATGTAAAGACTCTTTCTATTTTAAATGGGTTTTACATCGCTACAGTAATGTCCTCTGGTTTTGTTACCACAGTAATAGCTGTGGAGAGATGCATGTGTGTTGTTTTCCCCCTCAGTGCTTCTACATTAGTTCGAACCAGGACCATAGGAATAATTCTATTTTCAGGTTTCACAATATTGCAATCTTGTAGTCTACTAACTACATTTTCCTCTAGTTTTGTATTCAGCAAAACAGACAAAAAGTGGTTACTTTCTACTACGTGGTTTTATCAACAATTTAGAACACTAGTCACAGTACTGGGGGACATTTTGCCTCAAACAATGGTCCGAGTTGTCAGCTTTGTCATAGTGTGTGTCAGTACTGCAGTGACAGTACACAAGCTGAGAAAAGCATCAACGTGGCGACTGAAGACATCCTTGACATCCAGTAACATCAGCCAGCAACAGACGGCTCTCACTTCCATGTTAGTCGTCATCTCTGTTATCTACATCTTGACTTCGTTACCATTGTTTATATGGCGAATAGTTGTCCTTTTTCTACCAGACCCTTTTGTCGATCGACAGTTGTATTTTACTTTCACGATTGTAAATGCAGTTGTGTACACGTGTCAACAAATGAACAGCTGCGTTCATATGTTTGTGTATTATAAGCTATCTAAACGCTACTGTGCGGTCTTCCAAGAAATATTTATGAAGAGATGCAAAACGATTAAAACAGAAATATCTGGTAATAACATTGTCTAATAGCAAATTACGCAATACACTGCATCTCTTCAAATTTGTCCTAAATAATCGTTGTCCTGTGAATGAACCTAAGTGCTGAAATGCACGATGTGGAGAACTTGACTAAGGATGTGTAAAATGAAAACTACAGACCTTATTTTATTTTACGATTTTAGCGAAATGTATGTCGTATATGGAATGGTCGTCATACGTAAACATGTTGTTATTATTTATTAAAAAATAGTTATTTATACAAATTTATTCCATATTATATTTACGTATAAGTCAATAAATAAAGCAACAAATACTTTATTACACACTCTGTTTTGTTGATGTTTGAGATTTGAAATATTGTTTTGAATGTTGTTAATGGACCAGAGGAGCTAGAAAAACAAGCTCAAATACCAAACGATTCTGGAACTATTTTACTCATAAAAAAACTCGTATATTAATTTCACTATTGAAGAATTCATCAAAAGTTATAATTAAAACAAATTAAAACCAATCACCACTATCTTAAAATTTAGTTCTGTTGGTTAATATGCAGGGCCTTTCTTTACAACACTGTGACGAATGATGAGGGGAGAAGGGCATAACTCGTCCCAGGGGAAAGGGAACACCAGCTGACTCGACACCCGACGGTCTCCCTCTCACATCCACTCACCCGCCTATTCACACCTCCACACGAATAGGCACTAGTAATCACACTCACCCGCGTGCGCAAACACAACGGTTACACAGTCAGCAAATTATAATCTCAAACAATTTAGAAAGAAATGAGGTTTGATTACCATAAAACCCACTACGGATATACCAATAAACGACCCACATCAGGTGAGTGAAGATAATTAAAGCGAAAAGCACACTTCCCTCCCAGTCCTGTACGATTCGTCCTCTCTCGACAGTTCACAGTCTCGGAACCTGATATGTTCTCGGGAGAACTGTTCCTTGTTCTGGGGCTGGGAGCACCACTCGGATACCTTGCCGTAGGTTGCTCGGATATGTGCGAGGGGTGCATCGCGTTCGATGACAGAATCGACAGAAAGGCTTCACTTTACTGTCCGCTTTTACTCACCGCTGCCCACCTTTAATTATCTACCTCGTTCTGGTCTTGAACCAGCCTGTTCATGACAAATACTTTCGTAGCCGGACTGACTGACCCTCGCTAACTCCCTATGCCTTAGCTTTGCGCCAAATCAGTCCATTCCTCTTTGTTGTTCCAAGGAAGAGGACGGAAGTTCAAAAGGAGAAATTTCCACTAAAAAAGTTCTAGCTTTCGTTAGTCGGGTGCGTCGACTAATCCTTTACCTCGCGTTGTGTTCTTTTTTTTATCTATCCTTATCCATTGCGCACCCGAACTCAGCCGACCTTGGAGTCCACAAAAGACCCTGCTTTACTTTCTCTCTGACTAAAGTGCCTTTTCTTCGGTTCAATTCCGCCGGGCCTTCACGTGTGTTCTTTGTCTGATGTTGTGTCACCACATCATGGACAACACGTCTCACTCGCGCTAGTGATACGCAGTCACACGATGGAGACACACTAGCATTCGCTGGCACTAACACGCTCACACAGGTATTGAAGGTTCAAAGACATACATTTATTTACATTATTTACACATACAACTGCCGTATCTGTCCTGAACTACCTACCTAGCCTATCAAAACCTAGCTCCTAACTTCCTGAGGTGGGGAAAGAGACCGAGTGTCACGAGCCTCTGTTTCCAGCGGACAAGATGCCTCGCGGCACACAGGTACTTCTCGCTCAGTCTCAAAGCTTTACTTACTGCTATACCCAGCAAGACCAGTTTCTGTGCCGAGATAAAGGTGCGAGCGCTGCTTTTCGTCCGCTATTTGTACCGGACAGCTTGGGTACTACGTCACCGCTGCTGCTGTCCCTCTCGCGCCGCTCGCGCGACCACGCGTGGGGTAGGAGGGGATGCGGGACGGAGGGACCAAGCGCTGTCAGCAGTACACACTGACCCAAACAAGCGCTCCCGCTACACTTTTATTGTAAAAAAGCGTTCTTTCTCTTGTCATTTCTAGAAAATAAATGCACAATTTGCGATTTTGTGTGTGTTTTCACGGTTTCCTTTGTAAAAGAGTTATTTCAAAAACTTTAGGTTTGATTATAGGTGTTTAAAGCAATACAAATAGGTTCTACCTCATGGAACCCATTAACAGCAAAGGGTATGTTAGCTTCCTGGGCGTTTTTCAGAAACGTGATTAAACACACTCTTGCCTGGGAGGACGAGCATTTGTAAGCCTTTTAATATATCAAGAAATAAGTAAGATAAAAATATGCATAATGCTTAGTGCTTTAATTACCATCTGTATCCATGTATGTGGAGATACGAATGTTCGAATGAATATGTGTAGGTGCGTGTGTGCGAGTTTGTGCGTCCGTTTACTTTCGTGTATTGCTTTCTTGTCTGAACCTCTTTTGGTACTTGTTTTCAATATTGCGAGTCTTTCTAAAAGTTACTTTGCAGATTAATTAAAATTATATATATATATATTGTAGTTTTACTAATTATTTTGTGGTGGCTAACCAGTAAACAAACGGATATCTTTCTTGATTTCTTTTTTGAGCTAAATATCATTCAGACGTAAGAATTTGTTCTTAAATGTTTGCTTTTTTAAATATTCAGTACAAATATGATTTGTTTCATGTTCGTCAATTTTTAAATACATGTAACGCCTTATTTTGTTCTTAGAAATATGACGACAACAGCTTTTTATGTATTTTGACAAATGGGAGTTTAATGCTAATATTTATTGTGCAAAATGCAATAGTTTTTATAGCTTTTGCATCAATATAAATTCTAATGCCGTAGCTACTGAAAAAGCTATAAGAATGATGCTATAGCCAGATTCGTTCGTGCGCACTTCTTGTATTTTGAATGAATTACTCACATAATGACGGAGCAATGGACACCGTAAATGTAACAGATGTATGGGATACAAAAGAAGACAGAATTAAGGAGATACAGCATATTGTGCAAACTGTTTTCTTTGCTGGTCTGACAACACTGGTGTGTGTCATTGGAATCCCAGGAAACGTCATCAACTGCCTGGTGTTCTGGCGACAGGGACTACAAGACCGAATGAACTTGTGTCTCTTCTCTCTCGCGCTCACTGATTTCTTCTACCTGATGTTTTCATTTTGCATATTATCTGTGATGTCATTCATTTCTTTGTATGATGCTGCTGTAGGCGAGGAATATTACATAAAAATGTTAACCTATTTAGGAGGAGTTTACCTTTCTGTTCGAGCGACATCTACCTTTATTGTAGTCGTCATCGCGGTGGAGAGATGTGTGTGTGTTGTCTTTCCACTGAGCGCAGCTACCTGTATAGGAACAAGAACCTTGAGGGCTTTACTGGCTACCTGCTTTCTCCTCTTCTTTGGTGTTAGCCTTTTATACAACTTTTCATATGGTCCTCAATCCTCTAAAACGCTAGGAAGAACACAGTGGTCATTAGGTACTACCGTATTCTATAAACAAAATAGGGAAGTGATAAAAATAGTACTAAACATCTTTCTGGAAACAGTTCTACGCATCGCTAGCTTTGTGACAGTGTGTGTCAGTACCGCTATAACGGTCCACAAACTGAGAGCAGCGAGGTCATGGCGACAAAGGTCAACGTTGGCATCCGGTAACATCAGCAGCCAACAGGCGGCTCTCTCCACCATGCTAGTGGTAGTCTCAGTCATTTATATAACGACACTATTGCCATCCATTACCTATCAAATAATTGTATTATATCTGCCATTTACGAATTCTCGACTGTACACATATATGACACTGGCTGCAGCTGTCGATTCATGTCAACAGATCAACAGTTGTGTTCACATTTTTATTTATTATTTTCGCTCCCAACGCTTTCGTGAGACCAGCAAAATGATATTTCGAATTCAGTGAAAGCTTTATGTTAAACAAAAGACTGCGTCCTATACCTTATTAACAACTAATGTTGCATGCACATATAAGAAGCAATACACTCTTCATCTTGCGATCACCTAATTATTCCTGTCACCGAGACAACACCATAGAGCAAAACAATAGAGCAGTCTCACTTTCCATATTAGTCACCTACCTACAATTTAAGTGGACACTGTAAAGGTACATCTTCCTTTTGCTAACCACAGTCTACAGAATGCTGGTCCTATCACATGACTGTCGGGTATGCGACATGATTTCTTCTCCACGAATGTGTCTGTTCACAAATTTTGTTGTTTATTTCTTACAGAAATGACGCTTTGAGTATTATGATACATTAACAGGACTGGAATTGGACAATACGCATGCGGAATCAATTTTAATGAAAACATATCTTACTCCAAGCTTTTTACTGTTCCAGACGTAAAGGCGAAATTTGTTTGAATATTTACAGTATACCAGCCTACAGATTCACCATAACATGACAGTAATGTAACGGTGTTCCCTGGGGCTCATTTGTGTCTTCTGATTACCTACTGTGTTGATATGTTTATTTAGTACTTGCAATAGTTTGTGGTTAAAATTACATTCTAAACAGAAATGTATTTCTTCTAAGTTATTAGCGGACGATACATTTAAGACACATTTTTATGATAGTAATGTCATTTAAGTCTTCTTATGTCAACGGAGGACATAAAGAAATGGAATTTTTTGTATATATGTATCAGATATGATAAAAATGTGTATAGATGGGTTTGTAAGATGTTCAAATACTCCATTTTATGCTGACATGCAACCTTAATTATATTAAGTTTACGAAGATGTAAGCAGTAGGCTGTAAACTGGAACGCAAGGTAGTGGAAAAGTGATCGAAGAAATAATAACACAGACATGTTAATAGAAAAATCACTAGCAAAAATGCATTAATTTACCCTTGTTCTTACATATTTTTGGATGTCTTGTTCTGAGTCTTAGAGTCAAAAATTTGTGTCAGTAAAGTTTATTGAAAAGTGTATTTGATTCATCAAAGTTGACAAAGTGTCTTCACTGTCACAACTAAATTTGCACACTTCATTAACACAACTAGTTTATAATAAACCTACTTTTAAAGAAAATGTCTTGGTGAGTTTTTCTTAAGCTTATTGCGTTTAAATACTAAAAGCAAAGAAGCACACAGCCTGTCAATGCAATTTGACTTTGATACAGTGAGTGGGGCGATGTTCTCGTGATATTCACAGATATGTAGCATTAATCTAAATGTTTTAAGTCGTGAATTGTTATAATTATCAGTAACTACATAAGTGTGTAAAATAAAATAACGATGATGTCTGGAGTTCGTGACTACTGTTCTGACTGTGGTCAAAGTATAGGTTTTGATCCCCAGCGTCCACGTGGGAGCTTCATTCGAGAACAAGAGACCCAGTACTGTCCTAAAGACAAAGGTGAACTCTATGAGAACTTTTTTTTTCTAATCGTAGGTTTATCATTACTAATTCGAGAACCGATTGACTTTCCCAGTGAGAAGTTTGCACTGACCTACACACAGGCGCATGCACGTGAACACACACAGATACACACGTACACACTCCCAAGTACACACATAGACACACACACACAGGGACAGACAAACAGACACACACAGTGACAGACAGACAAACAGACACACACACATACACAAAACCTAGAAACGCTTACTTACTACTCGTAGTTACAGCGGCACCATTGCTGTCATGTCAAGTACACTGGTCAGAGAGTCCACATGACAGAACAGTTTCGAAGGAATTTGACCTACAGTGCTCAGCATCTTTAGAAAAAAAACCTCTTTTATTTTGTAGTCTTGAAATTGTGAAGACTCCATTCAGTTGTATTTTGTACACGAATAAAAAGAAAACAGTGTTCATCATTCACTGACAATAAACTCATGAATCGTTTCTTTTTCCTGTCATCAGCTTTTACCTTTTTATATATGGCACTTACAATTTTTCCGAAACTATGTTCGGCCTCCAGATCGCAGAGGGTCGTAAAAAACAGGAATGTTTGCTTATTGGGCGTTTGTTGGACACGCAATTAAACATATTTCAGAGGACTGAGAGACATGCATTTAAAAGGCTGAACATTTTTCCTATGTCAGCATAAAAAAATAGAGAATTGCTATTTTCATGTTGCCGTCTGCATGCATTTTACCTGTAGTTACAAATGTACCTCCGCGTTTTTATTGAAATTGTTTGGTTTCTGCGTTTTTTTACGATTTTTTTCACAGTCTGCGTTTTAAGAAGAAGAATTTGTGATTCGTCAGCACTGAAATGTATAGAACAGTTTGCAAGAGTCAACTATTATCACGTCACTCATTTGAAGGGAACCAACCAATAAATACATGAATACTTTTTAAAGGATAAAAAGATTTTTGCAGAAAATTTTCAGTGCAAATAAAAACTTTGTTTTTGCTTAACCTTGCTCATATAGATGAAGCTCCTAGGGATTTTCACAAATGGAACTATAATATTTTATAATTTGCTCATAAAATATAGCATTCGCAGTTTTTATTTTCAGCATTTGGTATGCTAAAGCCTTATTTATTTTGTCTATTCTTAAGCAAACTATAAGTACAGTCTTATCGGTATGAGTCTTTCCGACGATTTTATTGAGCTCGATAAATGATAGCTATGAACAACTTAACAACGGAGACAACGAATTTTGCAACAGATTTATGGTATGTGGAGGAAGTTTTCTTCGATGCCACAAGTTTGGAAACACAACAGATGGTAGAAACAGTTTTCTATGCTGGTCTGACAACACTCGTGTGTGTCATTGGAATCCCAGGAAACGTCATCAACTGCCTGGTGTTCTGGCGACAGGGACTACAAGACCGAATGAACTTGTGTCTCTTCTCTCTCGCGCTGAGCGATGTCGTTTACCTCTTGTGTTCCTTCATAATTTTTTCTATAATGTCATTTATAACTTTGTGTGACACAGCTCTTGGAGAGGAATATTTTGTGAGGACCCAAATCTATTTGGGATGCTTGTTTGCTGCTGTTCGATCTTTTTCTATTTTCATTGGCGCCGTAATAGCTGTGGAGAGATGTGTGTGTGTTGTCTTTCCACTCAGCACCGCCAAGTCGGTACGGACGAGAACCTTGGAAGTTTTACTGGTTACTTGCTTTCTTCTCTTCTTCAGTGGCGGTCTCCTAATTCCTCTTTCATTCAAGCCTCGATCCTTAAAAGCGCTAGGAAAAACGCATTGGTCTCTTGGTGCTACAAAATTCTACGAACAGTACAGGATGATATACATTATAGTACTAGGCATTTTGCTTGAAACAGTTCTACGCATTGCTAGTTTTGTGATAGTGTGTGTCAGTACCGCTATAACGGTACACAAGCTGAGGGCAGCGATGACGTGGCGACAAAGGTCGTCATTAACATCAGGTAACATCAGCAGCCAACAGGCGGCTCTCACCTCCATGCTAGTCATCATCTCCACTATTTACATCACGACATTATTGCCATCTGTATCGTGGCAAATCACTAAATTTTTTTTACCAGACCCACTTACTAATGGACAGTTATACACCAAGCATATGACAGTGTCTGCAGTGGTCAATTCATTTCCACAAATTAACAGTTGTATTCACATTTTTGTTTATTATTATCGCTCGCAACGCTTTCGTGAGACCTTTAAACAGATATTTCCTTGATGTCAAAATATGTTTTCACATGTTTGCACTTGCTTTAGTCATTAAACTGCAAATCCCTTAACGATTTCTATCCGACTAGCTGACTGATCCCTCTAAGCTCACCATTTATGTCACATCGGCAACACATTATTAATTGTCGGCAGACAAGAGAGGATATTGAGAAAAGAACTTTACTATTGCAAAAGTTTGTCACTCACGCATTAACTATTTAGATATGGTTTATTACACAGGGGCATGTATAAATACAAGTAAACGCAAAGTGCACAGAGAGCAGTCCGGTTACTTGTGAACTTCATGTGCTTCAGTGCTAGTTTTTAGTTTCCCAAGTAAATCAGCATTGCAGCAATCAGCAATCAGTTCCCACTGTAAATCTAGGTACAGCAGGGGATTTTTTAATACAAACTTTGTAGAAAAAGTCTATCTATAGCTTCCTTTAGAAAAAAAGCTTTGATTCCAAGGAAGACAAAATTCTCAATGAATTTTATTGATGTACAGTCGAGTAACATTTTGTGTCGATAACACTTCTAATACTTCCCAGAGTAAACCTTTGACTGTGTACAGGACTTTGCTTCTAATTGCCTCTAATTTGCAACTGCAAGATGACAACTATCGAGTCACATCCACAAGCAGCGTTGTAGTCGGACAAGGGAAGTAATCATAAAAAGCTTCCATGTGTTCATACGTTTTCCCTCCCTTGTTTGGAATATCTAGACTCTAGAGCAGGGGTGGGCAATTAATTTTCCCAAGGGGCCGCATGAGAAATTGGGATGATTTTAGAGGGCCGGACTAATATAGTTACCTCAGTTTTACCCAATACTGTATATATAGTATATATACTATCCCTTCGCCAGCGCTAGAGTAACAAGTGCACCAGTTTTAAATGCATTGTTTCTATTTGTTCAGCTCAAGTCGAACCATAGTCCCATTCAGAACGTTCTACAGTCTGTGTGTAGTGTAAAATTTTGTTTCTCATTCTTGATTCTACTTTTGCTGTATCAGATATGTCTCTAGTATAGTAGTTGTCTTTTTGCATTTCATTTTTGATTTTTTAAAAATGGTGTATAATTTTACTATACTAAACACCCACACATTGGTCACGAAGTTCTAAAAATGTCTGCTTTAAAAAAAATGCTTCGTACTTGTTGTTAGGGATTCATCGCCCTGTGTTAGAATACACTAACTGTTGAACTTACACTGACGAAGCAATTTCCGCAATGAGTGATAATGTTGCTGTGAATTGACTGTTTATATGGCAATATTCGTCTGTCACCTTTCCGCATTTTACCGCTTTCCAAAGCTCTACCACTCACCACTTAGTGATAAGTAAGATGGAGACAAGCCTTTTTCCTGGCCCACGTGCTAAAAAGTTAGCACCCTGCCTGGCAGCCTCACTGAATGTTTACAGAGCTTTCACTTTCCAGCTTGATTTTTTTTTTAATGGGCAAAAAAGCAAAAAAAAAAAAAAACTCCATAAACAAAAAACAATTCTTAAACTAACGGAAATGATGTCTTTTAATATTGCTAATTGAGCTATGTTTTTTAAGCATTGTTTTGTATTTTAAAAAAAATCCTGAACTTCTAACTAAAAATAATAAAAGAAAAGATGCACACAGGCAATTGATGTAATGTTACTATGCTAACGTGATTTGGACGATATTCTCACGTAAATAAAGCCACACGTATGATTAATAGGAACGTGATAAACCTTGTTTGGGGAAATTATTATTAATAATTAGTCGCGATCAGGAACACGCACTAAATGCAGACAATATACACCAGCAAACAGTGGGTCCAACACGTGTTCTTGTTTCTACATAAAAGATCAAGCTTACATTCAAGCAAAGTCCGTGTCCGACCACACACACACACAAACACACATACACATCCTTGTATCTTCTCCCTTGTTTGTTCTGCCAATGACGTCCACTCGATGATTCACGATAGTTGGTGCTGGCCAAGCCGGTCCTGTAGATGAGGGCGACATCGTCACTTCTATAATCCTTCACCACTGATGTCGCGTACCACCCCCCAGCGTCCAGGGAGCACGCTCAAGGCCACTCACACAGCAGGCCAAACACACTCAGTCACTCAGCCGGAGGCAGGATGCGACTTACTTCTCGAACCCGTGCCCAAGCGAAGACCAAGACAAAGACGGAAAGAACGACACAAATACGAAGTTTAATAAAAAAATATATATATATACCCAAACACCCAAATACCTAATACAACCAAGAAAAAGAAAATACCGATGCGAGTACTCACAAAAAAAAAACAATAACCAGGTACTGCACCCCCGCAAAAAAAATAAAAACAAAGCGCAAACGCGCACAAATTATAACACAGCAAAAAAAAAAAAAAAAAAAAAAACCGCACCGCAGCCCAGTACAGTCAGTTAAACGTAGTTTCCCCTGAGTCTTTAATTCTTAACACAGAACAGGGGCTTGAGGCGCTTAGTACACAGTCTCAGGAGCTGTTCACAGTACAGTTCCCTTTCTGAATGCAGGTGTAGAACCCGTAGACGTAGACGTCACAAATGAAGAAGTGCAGAATGGTTGATTATATCTCAGACGAATGCTCGTCGAACAACAAGGCGTGGAGCCAGGTCAAAAGGCACGCACGCCTAGCACGTAAACACAGGAAGTACACAGTAAATACACACCAAGGGCGTGCACCCCGGACATACACAAAAAGCCCACACGGCTTATGCTAACGACCGACGGTCACCCCGAGAAGAAACGGAAGCACACTCCCGTAGACACTAGATGTCACAGCACAGACTCCAGCCGTCTTCTCAAAAAACTCTCCGCTCTACTCAGCTCCTTGGTAAAAAAGTCTCCCACCAGCAGCGACCAGCCCTCGAGCAGACCTCACGTGACGTAGCAAGCCCGTGACGTCAGGTGCTGCTACAGACAACGGGCGAAGGCCTTGACCTCTTCCCGCGAACAGGACAAAAATAGCCTGAAAACAAACGTTAACTGTCGTCTGCTGTGAGCTACCTCTCCAATACAGGAGCGTCCCCAGGCGCTGAGAGAGATGCAGACCTAGACGAAATCATGATACACGACAATCCCCTGAATTTTTGCATTGGGAGAGGTCTCCTTTTTTTGGTAGCTTGACCAGGTGGCCTAGTTTCCAGTCTGTTGATACTAGCTTTTGTTCGCAGTCCTGTATAGGAGAGTGTGTAAAATTTGTGCTGTTGTTTCTGGGTCTAACTCTAGTGCTTCTAGTGGTATGCCACCCGGCTGCGAATTTATTTTTCCTAAAACGATGTTATGTAGTGACCTTACCCGAGCCTTGTGATTGGCCACTTGTTCATGTGATTTAATCTCCAACCCACAAGGCTTTGTATATATATATACACACACACGTGGCCTTCTTTGCGATTCTCTTCTGGTCGATGTGAAGACTCCACATACATAACTGTGGTTATTTCTGTGTGGAAATGTTACTGTTAACAACACGGTTACTCGACACAGTCCTTGCTA
>SRHC01000191.1:1401-98670 GCA_004794325.1 Pomacea maculata
GCCCCCCCCCCCCCCCCCCCCCCCCGGAATGGAAAAACTAAAAAGTTTAGTGCAAGACCTCAACACCAATCAGAGCGACAGTTCGGGTTATTTGGACGTTGAAAGTCGGCATTTCTCGTGCTCAAGCAGTTTTTGAGGACCACGAGAAATGCAGACTGTCAGCGTCCGAATAATCCGAACTGTCGCTCATTCTCTTTCTCTCTGATCAATGTTGACTCGTGGCAATGTTGTGAATGATGTACCAATGTGACGTAGTGCATTGTTATCAGCTGAATTTAACAGGTTTTATATCACCTATATCTACAGAAGAAAAAAACAAAGACCGTTCAAGTTGGTCTTTAACCTGTCCTTACCACTATTCGCCGACACAAATACTGCGCACAGAGATGAAGCGGATGCTATTTTTTTTAAATTTTAAACTCAAGCCCACGGTGACAGTAGCTTCTACAGACAAAGAAGATGAATTCCCTCCTACCCCCCGAAAAAAAAAAAGCCGCGTAAAGGATGGGTTTCTCATGCCCACTTCCTTGCACAAGAGGATTTGGAGAAGCGGCTCACGTGGATGTGGTCACCTCTGTGACCTCCTGCATGACTGCTGGTGACGTCACACAGCTCTGCTCTGTTTCCAGGCGGTAGTTGCTAAATGTTTTAAGATGCTGGCTGCCCGCCAGACGGCGTGCGCACACCGGACACCTGCAGTTTGTAAGCGCGTGTCAAACATAAGCCAGGCCGTGCTTACGTTGATAAAACAATCGAACGCAGCTTTTACGGCGCGTGGAGCGGTACCTGTGACCGGTGTTCTTTGATCAGGCAGCAAAGGTCTGTAATCTTGTCTTGCCGTAACAAAAGAAATCGCACCCCAATTTCCATTCAAGAAAGTGGTTGGCGGTTATTAACAAATCGTCTGTTTGCTTTTGCCAACTTCTGAAAGTTTACACCAATAAAATGAAACGCACGCTTCCTACACTTCATGTCCGTTATGACTATATAATCGGTAAAACATACTATCGGTCATATCAAACTCCGTGTGCTATACAAAAATATTTCAACCAGAGTGAAGCGAAATTGTTTTTTAGTGTCTACATGGCGACAATCTAAGTTAAAACTTTATATCTAATGGCGAAAACGGTATAAATATAATTAATCCCTTTTCTCCTTTGTTTAAAAAAAAAGGTTTTATCCTTAAGAAATGAAAACTGCAATGATTCGTGAGTCTGGTTTGTTGCTCAGTCTGTGTATATGATCGAACACAATCGGCTTGGTCAGCTGTAATTTCTCTTCCAGATAACTTCCTACTCACAGCCATGCACTGTTACTTTTGTCTTCCTGAAAAGCCTCAAGCACGGTGACGCTGCTTCTTCTAAACCTGTCCGCAAGATCACTTGTTTTTCAAATTTCTTTCAGCTTCTGGTTTTAAAACGTGTTCTCCTCAGCGAGAGAGAGAGAAGGTATAGAGAAGAAATAACATTGCACTTTAACTGCCTCCCCTTGTGAACCTGGCGAGTAACGGGTCACAATGACAGGCAGGTGCACTCCAGTCACATTAGGCCACCTCGTTATATCAGCCAAGCAGACAGGTACGACAGCTTTGTGACCTTGGCGACGATAAGCACTGACTTACGACCACGCGCTGTGTGTGTAGACTGTAAAGTTTCAGAACTATTTATCATTTATCAGTAATCTAGCACTTACACGTGCAATCCCCACTAATTTAGATGCCTTTTGCATGCATGGCCAGTTCGAACTTAATAAACCATTGTCTTAAAAACCGGCCCATTACGAAAATTCTCAGTACAATTGTTGTTAGCAAGCACGAGGGAGTGCCAACAGCCTTCTGTAAACGCCTCAAGGTATTCGGTGTGCAGACAACCAACCCATGCAAGAAATACACACGATCGTGTAGGAAGAGATGGGATGTGTGATTCTAAACAGTAAACATTCGCAGACTCGTGCGGATTGTAGTACAAAAGCTGTCGCTGTTCAATCTAACCTGTCCCTCCCGTAGTCATGACAATGTGATCAAGCACAGCCTGTCAGGTCACTGACAACACTTACGTTAATGCTCTCGCAAAGATACGATACGATGACCCTGGCCTCGGTCACAGCGTGGGAAACAGTTCACGCGACACGCCCGCACTACAAGGCCCTTGATCACTGAGAGGGGGGGGGGAGGTCATACGACTACTTCCGGTTCATGAAGTACGCGTTGTTATTCCTCTTGTTCTGTACTGCTGGCAACGGGCAGTAACTGCCTGACTCGGGGATGGTGGGGGCAATGCATCATTGGTAACCGTACGGCACGCGACTGAACTGTCTTTACGCTGCGGCACACCAGTAGGTCTGTCACATGAGGGCTGTATCACGTAGTCACGTGGAAACAGCTAAAGTGGTCATCGTATTTGTCAAGACTGACGAAAAGCATGTTATCATGTAATGATGCATCATGACTGTGACCACCACTACCAGCTTGTGATGACGTGACCCAGAGGTCATCTATGATGACTTATGCTATCTACAATGACCTATGCTATCTACTCTAACAAGAACACGGAGAGGACAAAAGCGCATAGATGTAGATGTCTACACTGAAATGAACAATACACACCCAGTATATCCATACTTCTGTCCATCTCAGCAGTGCTGCGATCCAAATACACACTCATCCTGTCCATCGCCAGACACGAGTCGACAGTCACTGCAGCACAGTCGTCGTCCCAGTCGCCAGCACATCGTACGCATAAGAGTGAAGATGTTGTTGCTGGGGAAGACGGGCCTAGCAGACGCGTCGGCAACCACCGCCGGTAGTTGACATCACCACATCCAGCACCGGCCAACAACCACTTCCTTTACGTCTTTGCCTCTCGTGTCACGCGTAAACACCTACTTGGTAGTCAACACCACACCACCCGATGGAGAATAAACAATCAGCACTACGGGCGTGATCTTGAAATTTCCCAAAACGAAGGCAAAAAAAGGCTAAAGCAGGGGCTGAAACAGGTTTTCACGTCGACTGCTCGTCACACCAAAGCACGCTGGCTGCGCGAGGGCCTAAGCGACAGCCTATAAGATCGATACAGCTGCAGGATGCGGCACGCAACACGGCGATACCGCGCTGTGACCCTCACCTCCATCAGAAAAGCTTGTCAGCGGCGAAGGAGATCATGTCATGCTGAGAGCACAATACTTGGTGGTTGTGGCTCAACACTAAGAGTCCTCAGAAGGCCCCGCTGCATCGTCCTCTATCCTCAGCTCGTGAGCTCAGTCTGACGATCAATAGCCGCATCAGGCGGCTGCTTCCTTGCAGGTCCTACGGAGGAACCAGGGCACTGGTACAGTGCACCCTTCACCCAACCACTGCCGACATAACGCGAGCTCGCGTCGCAGCAGACGACTTTTCCTTAGCGGCAAGGGAGACCACCTACTAAGGGAATTGCATCGTAATCTGTTACGAAGTATCGTCTTTAAAAATTCCGGTGCTTCTTTGTCAATTTATTTGTGCTTAAGATGAGACTACAGCGCCTCTTGAAACTGTGCGTTGCTGCTGTTAAATTACAAATTCAAAAGCTATCACTTCATTTGGTGTGTTTCTCTTTTTAATACTTGCAACATACCTCATGCTCTTCTTTTTAGACTATCTATTACCCTACCCCTTCTAGCTAGTTCATAATTTCACAAGATATTAATATTATTTGCAACATAATTATCTATTTTTTATTTTAGACAAGAACGGAATGCACCATTTCACTATATATTTATAGTTTGTCATTTATTGATAGCTAAACACTATGTATTTTAAATAAATGAGTAGAGTAATAATGTTGAAAACAAAATATCTTAAGTGAATGCACTTCTGGCCTTTAAAAAGTGAAACAATGAAAAGATTCAGCTAGAAAACAGACCCTTCATTGTTAAATTTTAAGGAACTTGGAGGATTTTTTTCTTTCCCCTTTTTTTGTACTGCATCTCTCACCCTTCTTAAAACACCCAATTCTTCAAGGAATTCCATGTTCAAACCAAGAAGCTTCCTTTTGTGTCCAGAAGAGTTTGTTTTTTTTTTGGTGTGCTGAGAAAATGACCTGTGCATAAGCAGTTGGTGAAATTGTGAGACTAAAAGCATCCTTTATCACAGCAAATGACTATGCTTGTCAGCCTGCTTTTGTTGCACAGCTTATCTCTAGACCATTAGACTACCTCTGTGTTGAGTTGTGTCACAAGCATAATATAGCAAGGCATAAACATTTGTCTTTCTGCTGTCAACTGCAACAGGTGGTTCTTATCACAGGACATTGCACAAATCAGGCTGCTTTGTCTGACCTTTTATACGTGCCTGAATATTAGTTTTCAATACCATCACAGTAATAAAAAATGTACAGCACAAATGTCCAACATAAAATTAAATATACTATGTGGAATAACAATAATGTATGTTTCTTCATGCTAATAATATAATTGAGTCTGTGAAAAATCCCATCCATAGATTATTGGAAGGCAGCGAATTATCTTTTTAACTCATGAAGGCCTGAGAGTGTCTCAGCATGGTGTCTGACAATGTGGCAGTTGTAAATTCATTGTAAAAAATAGGAATAAAACAGAATTATAAGATCACAAAAAATAATTTAAAATAGTGTCTTTAAATAAAAGCAATTGCAAAATTCCGCTTACTTTTTTCAAAGTATTTGAAACTATATCTGAGCAGAAATTTTTTTTTTTTTTTTATACTTTCTGAAAATGAACCAGGTGTCATGCAGTCCCCATTAAATAGATATATCTACTAGAAACAATCACAATTTCTATTGCATTAGGTAGCATTGCTGCATGCAACAGTTGTGGAGTCTAAAAGCAAGTAAAGATTGATAAATTATTCATAAAAAATCCCTCTCACCGTTCCAGTGAATCATAGAAACAAATTGTCCCTATTTTCAATTGCTTTGAAAATTATATCCTGAAAAGAACATATTACTGTTTACCAAAAAAAAAAATTCTTCTGATTGATCAGTTCATGAAAAAACTATTTCTTTTTCATCAAAAAGTATGTCTGACTCTGTGTCACTGGCACTTTCTTTCAAATTATTCATGAAAGTGCTATCAGTTGACAAGCACTCAGACTAACTTCCTGCCATTGCGCATGATCAGATTTAGCATGCAGTGGGATACTATATACATATATTTTAATGAGCTACTGACTTTGTAAGAATAATTAAATGAATTACTACACAAAAAAATGATTGTGATACTCTAAAGTAAGCTGTTGCATAAGTGACTGCTTCCTCTTTGCCTTTAAATTAGTATGCAAAATCAGTGAAGTTATGATGACTACTGTATACATAAGTATACTGACCCCATGATGATTACAGTAAATACACTATGCAAACATTTTCTTAACCACTTTTTGTTTTATAGGAAATCAGTATAAACACCAGTAATAATATTTTCCACAATTTAAATGTAAATACAAACATTTGTTAAACATTTTTTTTTTCATTGAAAAAAAAAAAATCTAAAGCAAAATGGACAACAGTGGGGATGGATATGGGACTCATGTCTCGTCTTCTCTAGGGGACACTACTCTCACAAAATAAGCTTTGATATAAGCTGTATTTATCGCCTGTAAGCTTTGCAAATGCCACTCAGCTTTTATAAAGGTGGTCAGTAAAAACAGGATAATATCAATCTTTGTGAACACACATCCACATAATGTTGTGTGGTGATATCAAAGTACACAAAATATAAATAGTATATTAGTGGATGATAAAGAATAAATATGCATATTATACAAAACCCCATGCATTTGGAAATCCCATACCCAGTTACCTATTATTACATATTGTAATCGTGGTGATATGGTTATGTGGTTTGGTCAGATGGCCAAACGTTATTTCACTAGACACACCTATTGCAGTTTTATGTATTTTTTTATCTAATTATAGCAGTTCCTTTATATCGTTTAGTATTTCCTCTCTTTATGAATCACATCCTTATTCTTTTGCCACCAATGAAAAGTGATATTTTATTATTTATATTTGTATCATCAGATTTTCCTATGTCAGTTACCAATTGGTGACATTCACTTCACAGACTCTCTTTAATAGCAATTCAATAATGATTCTTTAAGCATACAAAATCTTAACCTGCAACAATTTTCAAGTTATCATCCTAGAAATCACTGGTCTCAAAATCCCCCTTGAAGATCCGGGAATGACAAACAGTTGACCAAGAATTTATCAGTTTATGCTAGATTGCAAATATAATCCTATTTTTTATTGTTACCACTAAGATAAAATGTTATACATGTAATTATAGAGCTTAGTTCATTATAATTTGTTTTAAAAACATAAACTTTTGATTAAATAGCTCTCTTCAAACTATCCTCATACGTGCAGTTAAAAAATTAAAGTTACCACAAGCATGCATTGTGTGTATACTGATGATTAAACAACTAGGTAATTAACCTGAAACCACCCATTCTCTATTTCCTTTAAAAATTTTACAAAATTTGTTCTTAAAGACCAAATAGCTGCTGTAAAAAATGCGCATACAAAAAAAGTATTTTGTTATAAATATCAGTTGTCTGGATGAGCAGCAACGTCAACAGCAGTGCACATTTGGCAACATCCCTAGGTTTGGATGACTGGCCCAATTTACATGCAAATGCCCTTTCCAATAGGCAACATATTAACATATTAACCATCAGTGTCAGTATTTTTTTCTGTCCCAGTGAATGATAAATAAGAATACAATTTCTCTGACCTACTGGTGCTGTACACTAATGCGAAAGCGAGGGAGGAGGCAGCAGTAGTCGTCTGCATCACAGGTTAAACTTCCCAGCATGCAGGCAAAACTTACACCATAGACAGAAGTTTGATGAAAGTTACTCTATTGTTAAAATCAAGCATTCTAAGCTAACAGAAAGAAACGTAAATATGAACGCGTAGGCGGGATTACATACCAACACCATTAGAAAGCAAAGAAACCCCTTCTCCCTCCATGATGCCAGAAAGCGGGTGTGGTCTACGTCATCAGGAGATGCGCGAAATTCTGACCCAAGAATGGTAACTCTGGATACCTGAAGTAGGGAGCGAGTCTAGAGTAGCAGCATCCCAGCGCTCAGGTTCGATACCCGTGTAATGGAGATTACTTACTCTTCCTTTCCCCAGTTGTGGAGCGGGGATTGGTGAAAGTAAAGCAGCGAGGGAGAGTAATATATGGGCACCGAGATAAGTGAGTATTTTAACACCGAAGAGTATACATACTCTGCTAACACTGCCAGCCGTAAGGTCAATCTTGACCTGTTACACCTTACCTCTAAACCTGAGCTACGACTTACAATTGATCAAAGAATGTCTTGATGATATATAAAACAAATACCTCCTGAGAAAACCTAACTTAAAAAATGTCTTTTGGATGGCAAGGCTGCAGATACCATAGGAAGAGTCTTCTAATGCCGGTGCATGTTGCAAAACGTTTGTCAGCAATCTTCGAGACGCCGTTACAAGGGAAGCAACTGGAGTATTACAAAGAAGGATGATTATACTTACTTCCCCTAGAACACTATTCCGTATGAGGTGTTTGAGAACATTCACTTCGATTAGATCGCTGCTGCTGGTTGGTTTGGAAAGTACTTCTCCTTCCAGTGATTTCCCACCGTGGGTGAAAGGGTGATAAAAAGAGGAGACGCTGGAATATCTGCAGACATGATAGGTTGCATCGCTTAGTCCGAGATTATAGAGGTTTGAAAATGATACGCTTTTCACGAAAGTCAAGGCGCACATTTGAGCCCTTCGTGTCACGTATGTGTAAACGGCTATTTTTATTATCCACTATGTTGTTTGAAACAGTCTGTTTGTTAGCTTAGAAAGATTAACCTGATTCTTTTCTAAAATATATCCAGCCATCTGTCGATCTTTATGTAGCAGTTTGTCGATAGCTCTATCTGTCTGTATTGTATACGCAGTTCCTAATCTTTTCAGTCAACCTTTGATTTCCAAGAAAGTGAGGCGGATCTTGAACTGGTACACAATCCCTGTAAGGAGACTGAGATAAAACACGTGTCCAGGAAAAGATATATGTCACCCACTCGACTAATTTTGTATGGAGCACGGTCGCCAGTCTCGAAGGCTATTATGAACTATCACAGTAACGAACCGGTGCGAACTGGCTTGGTTCGCGCGTATTTAAGACCGTCCTTTCGGGTACTTGGAAAAGGGAATCCACGCCAAGATGGGTGGAGGATGAACTATATGGCGAACATGAAGGACTGAACCAGTTGTTCCATGTAGATCTTTCTTACCACCGCTGGACAAGCTTACGTGCTCAGCTTTGTAAGCTGCTGCGTCTAGCCTGGTTTCCCCCAGCGACTAGTACCGGAGGGTCAGTTTAACTTATGATCAACTAGTATCAGTCAAGGGATGATGATGACGACGACGACGACTCACTTGGGGCCATAGCAATAGCTAAATACTAGGGCCTGGCAATCATTTAAAATGATTGGAAACTATTAGCACTTTAGATGCCATATATCGCGACGGTGCACCCGGCCCCAGGTGTATGCCGTTCTTATCCAGACAAATACCAGCGAATGTCCGACAAAATTTGGCAAAGTGTTACAATCAATGTTCATGTACTTTTTTTTCGGGATGATTCTGCTGGGATTTTCGGGACACGCAACAATGGCGCTGCTTGGAGAACTGCACTGGTGCTTGAATGTTCGGGTACATAAGGACAACGCAAGTGTGACCTATAATGCGATTTAGTATTGTGTGTAGCAAATACAGTTACCCTCTTTAGCATGCAAGTACAAGTATGATTGTGTTCAGCATTCACAGGTACATTTCTGGTTGTGTTGTGCACACACAAGACAAAGTGTACACAGGTATGGTTGGGTTTAACACACAGGTAGAGGTTTGGTCAATTTTAGCCTATGCGGGTAGCAACCTATGATTGTGGTTAAGACAAACTGCTGGCTTTAATAGCTGGCTTGATCCACAAGTTCCCATCGCCCTCTTCTGATATCATAGAGCACCATGATCGCTGCGACAGGTGCTGAATTTTCACACATTCACCAGTCCACCTGCATCTTCTGACAAATTAGACGTTGAAATCACACAGAGTAACAACGCTGAATACCCAGAGAGAGAGGAATTTGCAATGTTTTCCTTAGAACCGCTGAGGACGAATAGTCATAACGTAAGGGGCATCCAATGGTTGAGGTGCCTTTAGCCGAGTTCCTCCTCCATCCCGTCGACTGTAGTCGACAGCAGGTAAAGACATCAGTGAGTGCAATGACTTGAAGTGCAGTCAGTTCATGCGGTGCCCTGCATTCTTGAGATGAAATGGTTCTGGGGAAGTTCCAGCAAGGGTGTCCCGATGGCGCAATGGTAGCGTGTTTAACACAAATGTCAATGAGGGATCAAGGCTTGGATGCAGGTCTCGGCTCGGGAACATTTGATATACACGCTGTGCTTTCGGGACTGTTAATAAGGCTGGCATGGGGGGTCTTTCCAGTTTCATCTCTTTCGTCTACCCTTCTCATCACTTTAGTACTGGAAAGTCACAGCTTGATGGAAGCACATTTCGGTCATACAAGCCAAGCACCTAATCCTAACCCGCACACACTTGCTTGGCATCCTAAACGATGGCGCGCTATTCGTTTCCAAACCAGATTAATCGACCGCAAATAAGAAGAATAAGTCTGATGAAGACCACTAAACGTAATACTGTATTATAGTACGTGTACTCGAAACGGAAGAAAATATCTACATGTATTCCTTCCCCCCACCGCCCACGCTATTAAGTCACTTCGCATCTATTGCGAAGGCCTGCCAGGTAGTAGACAAGGCTGTGAGAGCGAGTGGGAGGGGGAGAGTGTTCACCTCGGCAGGCTAGAGTGTTGCTTGAAACGCTCCCCTCAGGGAATCAAGGGAAAGTGTGAAGAAGTGTGACAGGCAGACAAAAACTTATCGACAGACACAAACTAACGTACGTGTGTGTGAGAGAGAGGGTTAGAAACATCCCACACACTGCACGGTGCTCGCTCACAAGTGTACTGTTGATGCTGGGAGTGGAGCAGCTGCTGCAACAGGGGCTGGTGGGGAGGTGGTCTTGTATTACGCCGCATCCTTCCCTCGTGGAGCTTATAGGTGGGGTGAGTGGGTGGCTGGCAACGCTCCTCGGCACTGTCGTTCACTTGAGAAAGCCAAATAAGAGAAAAAGACAGATGTTACCGAGTGTAAGGAATGCAGTATATTTGACAAGCTGTAAGACTTCACACACTCTGTCAACAGCACGAATCGAAATTTCACGCACACGCCCGCTGTCGTGACTCGCTCCACTGACCTTTGACTTCCCGTCACCGTTACGCGTGCTGGCGCCAGGATCACGCCACTCAGCAGCCTTATGGCCTGAGGATCAATGATTGGGAGCCCATTGCCCTGCACAGCATTGCATCTGTGGGCACAAGGAATGTTACCTCCCACGTGTCTGAGCTCCTTACATAGCTGGCGAGCTTGTCGTTCCGATGCCCCGTATCGATGAAGCCTTGAGTTGTGTCTCGAACGAACTACACAGTCGTTGGCGCCGCTTTGACTGTACTGGCAGTTATTCGGGAAGTAAAACTTGGACCAGCGACGCCATAGACGGAAGTGAAACTAATAGCTTGATGGCAAGAGAGAGAGAGAGGGACGGACATTGTGGTGGCTTTCCGGCAGATGTTGACAATATGTCTAATGTTCTCTCTTTCTCTCGTTAAGATGGTCTTCAACGGGAGCAAACTCCACTTATCGCTTTGCGACTTTTCTTGGATATCTATGTTTCTACATGTTTGCGCGTTGATGATTTAAATATTGCTGCAATAACTGATCCACGACATATGATAACTCGGTAAATGACCATGTTGTCATCGCTATATATAGAAACAGCAGCATTATCGCTGCAAAGGAAACCTGAACCCAAAGTATTTCTTTTGAATGCAGAAAAAGCATCATCAATGTGTAAATGACAGAATTAGCAGCGTGATACAAATATAAATGAAGAAAACAGCAGGGTATAGTGTTTTAGCCCACCTCAAATTGCCGCATTAAGAGTGTGTTTGCTGTGATTAAGGAGGTTTTTCTGTTAGTGTTGTCGGCAAATAACCTCACAACGTGCACACAGTCACCTGCAGGCTCGCGTCCGCATCCATCCACCCACTCGCAGAGTTCATCAGCAAGCAACAAGCAAGAAGTTGTTTTGTCATTGTTTATTATGCTGAAATTGTTGACATTCTTGTCATCATGCCGCCTGCAGCATAAATCAAAACTGCACAATCCCACTCAAAAGAATGAAACTCAATGCGTAATGAATAAAATTAATATCGGAGGTTTAAAGACAAAAACAACCCGCATTTGCGAACATAAACGAAACGGAGCCGGCAAAGATCAAGGTGAAATGACAACTTTTTCTTCACGAAAATCTGTTTCGTTAAGAGATTTCTGTAATATCACAAGTTCGATTGGTATGCCCTTTCTCGTGAATCACAGGGAGGTAACAGCCACAGACATTCACACCTTTGTGTATTAACTGTAAAAGAGTTCAAGACTCACTCATAGATTACATCGCCAATAGAAAACAAAAACATTTCGCATTCAAAACCATCCCTTGTGCTTCTGATGTACACCTTCCTTGTCCCTCTCTCTCTCTCTCACACACACACAGCTTCCTTACAATAGAATGCTTTCGTGATAAGCTGACCAGATCACAATATGATAATGAGGAACTTCAGTTCAAAATGACTTTTTTCAATAATTTCAGAACAGCTTGATCTGATAAAAATATACAAAAGTTACACAGGACAACACTAGCGCCATGCCTAAGTAATAGAGCAACAACAGACTGACACGCTTTGAAATTACAAGTGGTCAGCTAATACTACAAAAGCTAAGCTCTAGAAAGCTTGTATACTTAAAGGATAAGATGTAAGCCTGCAGTACACGAGGACAAAATAATTGATGTCAGAGTGCGCCATAAGAACATTCGTTTCTTCAAATCGCGGACAGCAGACATAACAAATGAGACAATAAATTGTTGATCATACGAAGGAAAAGCCTTAATTTATGAAACTGTTCACATCGTTTTCCGAATGTAGTTGATACAACTGTTTGGAAAGAAAGTTTGTGAAAGTATCACTAAATAGTCTGTGCATCTTCTGATGCCTGACAAATATACGCACACATTTTCTCACTCGCTCACTCACACTCGTAATTTCGGAGGAGGGTCGGTCCTGCGTCTTTATAAAAACAAATGTCAGGTAATCGGCATCAACTTCATCTGCATCACAGCCATTCACTGCTGTCACCATCTTGCCTTGTGATGTTGTTCCTTGAAATAGCGACATGCGTGTCTCACCATCGTGTCTTGTCATGTTTGTTCTCTATCACCGTCATGCAACGTCTCCCTCTCAGCATTGTGCATCGACGGTGTCTAAGAGCCACGCTGGATCCAATTCAATCATGTTTGTATTTTCCATTTTCTTACAAAAGTTTTGTTAGAAACATTAAGTAAAATGTGTGGAAGGGATACAATAATGGTGGGATTTTAGGTCTCTTTAACTTTCTCCAGCTGCCAAAGGGAGACAGACTCAGTTTGTCGTGAGTGGTTCAATCAGTCAATGTTCCCCCAAGACTCCCAAAACGCTGGGTGGGGTCAGAGGTCGCAGTCATTGAGGCAACTTCCCCACCCCCACCCCAGCCCATCCAGAGGGCCACATCATTAATACGAGCGAGTCGTAGGGGCAAAGCCCTGGATCCTCTGCTACTCCGATGATGGGCGGTGGACTGCCAGATGCCGAGCGTGTCACGCGGGTGCGTCACTGCCCAATGCCAAGTGTGTGACGTCCGTGCGTCACGCGAGAAGAATGGAAGCCATAAGGACGGAGTGGCAGGCCGCTCATCGGCCAAAGAAGCGACTGAAGATGGTGGACTTCTTCTTGCGGCACTTGAGGGCGGAGAAGACGACGTGCTCGAAGACCTGTTTGAGTCCCACGCGGCTGCGCGCCGAGCACTCGATGTAGCAGTCGGCTCCGATGATCTTGGCCAGGTCGGCGCCCTCCTCCGTCGTCACCTCGTGCTGCGCGCCCTGACGCAGGTCGATCTGCGTGCCCACCAGCAGCACCGGCCGCTTCTTCTTGGTGTGGCGCTTGATTTCTGGCACCCAGGAGTTGACCACGCTGTAGAACGACTCGCGGTCACACACCGAGAAGCACAGGACCAACACCTCGCTCTCCTTGTACGTGTAGGCTCGCAGCGTCTCGTAGTCACTCTGCACACAGAGAAACACACCATGATTACTTCCCTTGTCTCATTACACGCTATGATTACGTCCCCTGTTATTCTTCGCTTTCTGTTATTGTTATATGGGTAACAGCACATTTACAGTTCTCACATAATCAAACGCAAACTTTCTTCTACATCTCTACACTTAATCAGAATACGAGAAAGAATGACAAGAGGAGAGATAGATGGAAGGAGGGGTAGATTGATTTAATTCGCAATATTCCACTATGGGTGATGAAAGCCGAAAGAACCGCAACCAATGCTCCATCCGCCGTGAATGATGGTGACCCCTAGTGCCAGGTCCAAAACTACAATCACTTCATCTCTTAAAGATGCTGTGCATGGGTATGAATGTCGTGTACCCATCCTGATATTTACTTTCGGTTTAAGGCTGTGTATAGCTCGGTACACGTGTACTCTCTTTACCCAAACTCCGATTTACGACGTGGGTCACGCCAGCTTATTCCGGGTGGAGGGCGGAATAGTCCTGAGCAGAGAATCTCTAGTATGTCGGCATCTCGTTGTTTTGTTGCTTTTGGCCTCCGCTCACCGAAGTTGCAGCACGAAGAAGAACATACCAGCGGGCTTAGCCGTCAAACCACTCTAGCCTTATAGCCTGCTATAACAAGGTTGCCTGTGTCTTTCCGGCGCTGCTGCTATCTCTGTCCCAGTCGTTCCGCTTGGTCTGTGCGGGAAGTTGCAGCTTAGAGACATTAGACAACGCCCTGCTTTGCCAGCCAGACGTGCAGCCACATGCAATAATTAGCGAGGGTAAGGACTTCTGCACTTCACTGTTAATGAAGATATCTTAGCACTCGATATTCCCAAGGGTGTCATCAAAAAGAGAAAATTTTCTCACCTTCCTAAAGCAATACATCATGAAATACGCTTCGGTGCATGGATGGACCTTAAGATTCTCTTTTCAAGTGAACTAAAAGTTGCTTAAATCCATTTTTGGTGACGTGACCAGCAAAATTAAACAAGAACCGAATTCCAGGAACTAGAGGGGTGCGGGCAGAAAGTGCTTCACACAGTGCCTTTGTTCTGGGGCTATAAAGACAGGTAGGTTAGAGGTCATTACCGCCCGAAGATATGAGTCACTTTCTTGACTGAAAGCCGCAAACAGTCCTAACTTGTCCACATATCTAAGAATAGCAGCCCGGAAAATAAGACCTACCACCCACAGACCACCGAGAAACAGTTACGACGCCTGCACCCGGACACGCAGGTAACTGGTCGTCGTTAGACATGGAGTCGTCAGGGACACCGCTGACGTAGGTACCGACAATGACTAATGTTCTGACAGCTCTAAGGTCGAAATTCCACACCTTCAGCCACGTGGAACAGAGACACAAGTGATCAGCAGAGACCACCCGTTATAACCATAAAAATAATATATTCTATCTTTGGAGCCAAACATCTGCTCAACTTGTTTGTGTTTTTGCTTGTTTGTCGCGCACTGGTCATCGATCCCACTCTTGCCTCCGACCTCGGGTTGCGCAAGACAACACAACACTGCACGCGAGATGGACTGGGAGCAAAGATCAGCCAGATGTTTTTCTGACATCAGATGAAGAAAGACTGTAGATCCTTGAAATATTATACCCTTAGCCTTTTTTTCCCAACACAAGCTGGCGACGACAACAGGAGTCAGAGGCTTGGAGATGCCAGTCTGGCAATAACTTACAGCTGCAGTATGTGCGTGTGGGAGGCGAGTGGGTTGCCAAACAACACTGCTCCTAGCAGCATCAGCAGTATAGTCTGTGATGTATGGGAACCGAGGGAAATGATGGCAGGGTAGTAGGAAAAAATATTTTGTCAAACCGTGTAGGTGTTTGGGGTGGGGGTGAAGAAAGTGGGGTGAAGGATGTACGACACGTTATTTCCTTGGCGTAATGATACCAGGAAAATGGCGCTACGTGATGGCTTTACGTTCTTTTTACGTGAACGAGGTTGAAGTACCGGTACCGCTCCTTGAGCGTGACTTAAACACGCTTTTTGTTCTACTTATGATAAGGCTAACTTCCTGATTGTCCAGGCTTACATGTGTCACGGATGGGCCGATCATAAGGTGTGGTGTTTATGTGTGCAAGGCCGAACAAGTTATCACACGGACTCTAGAGATGGCTAGTGACGTACCTGTGTCACATGGCTAGTCACCGGCAAGACGATAATAGAGATAAATGTGATGATAACCACCACGAGGCGAGGTGCACGCGTGACAGAGCTATAATTAGATATGCAAGGGCTCGTTTCATGAAATATTTTACACAGTTTTTTGTGTGTGCTGCCGTTTGCCAGTTTGTGGTTTAATAATGAGAGAGAGAGAGGGAAACAGAGACAGAGAATGAGTGAGTAAAAGAGGATGAGAAAAGGACTTCAAGTTGATTCTTACCTGTCCAGCAGTATCGAAGAGACTGATTACAAACTCCTCGCCTCCAACTATCAACGGCACTGCAAAGAACAAGAAAAATAATTGTTATTCTAGCTGTGTACCGCTTTAACCAAAGAACATCTACAGCTAAACTTTTCTGCACTAAACATTGTATAAAGGAGGCGGTTGTTTTGCAGCAGCTAACCTGAATCTGTTGCCGGGGATTTGTCGGGGGTCGGAGAATGTTTTTCTACAATCAAATTACAGGCACTGTTTCTGGCGTTTGCTCACCCACACTTCTCGCGGGGCAAACGCTCCCAAGACAACAATCGTGCTCTGGAAAACAACTTCGGCTTCAAATGCCGTGGGGAGAGGAGGGGGGAGAGGAGTTCCCCACTTTTCAAGCCGCTATTGGCTCTGCTACGTCAGCAACGGGGGCACCGTGCCTCACCGGGGTCACCACAACAAAACCGCAGTCAGCGCTGTTGTCATGTATACAACATGGGTGAGCAAAATAGCTCCCGCGTGGAACAAGCACAAGTGAGTCAACCCTAGCAGCCGACAGATCGAGCAAAAACATTTGTTTAAAATGGGAAAATCTATATAATCACTATTCCTCATATTTTCAACACATGTTCCATATAACGCACCTATTTTGTTTCAACCTTTCTGATAATGTTTTCTTATATATTTCTTACTTAAAGGTGTTTTTATTTTATTAAGATCCATTTTAAAAGTTTGAAATGTGCAATCGGTGAGGAGAGAGAGAGAGAGAAAAAAAAAAAGAAAACAGCTATCATTATGTTTACTGAAAGCTCACCTGGATAGTTTTCGAAGACTGTGGCTGTGTAGTTGTCAGTGAAGATTTCCTCGGTAAAGCTGAGGGTGAGACAAGTTTTGCCAACCATTCCATCGCCAAGGATGGCGCAGTGAACAAAGTTCTGACACTCGCCAGTGTTTTGTGCCTGCATGTCGGCTGTTTTCATGGTCGGCCGTGTCGCGGGGTTAGAGCAGCGACAACAGGTGATTGTAATTCCACAAAATGCAGCTACAGGTCGTCGAACAGCGAGGACCGTCAGATGGTGCGCGTGCGATGACTGAAGACCGTCTGAGCTCTCGCATCCGCGTGCTGACGTTTATCTGCGGCTATTTTTACCGCACTGGGCGCACACCCTGCTGGCCAGCCAATCACAAGCGTCGCTGGATCTCGCGGCTCGGCGCATGCGCAGGAGAGCGGAGCGGGCGACCCTGGCAGGTGACAGCATGGAGGTACCCCTTCCCTCCTTCCGTCTCTGTTTCTCGAGCGTCTTCCAGGAATGGCTTTTCTTTTGTTGCGTGAAATTGTTCTAATCATCCCAGCACACAGTCGCACCAGTCCGCCCACCCCAGTCCTCGACAACAATTCTCCAATTAAATCAAGAACTACTGTGTCGCGACTACCCGCTGTGCGACGGGAACAATGGCGTCACATTAAGGTGAGACAAACAAGTCAGCTGTAGAGGTGGAGGGCACAGTGGGGGACTATCTGTACTTCACAGCCTAATGGTTAGCTGGCATCGAAGATGAAGTCTTTCCATCAGCGTCGATGTCTTTCCTTTTTTCTCTTTTGGGCAATATTATATCTGACTACACTCTCCCAAGTTTTACACTTTTTTTGGCAACAAATTTTTACTGTCAAGCTTTAAATCTTTTTTATTTACACCTGTGTGTGTGTAGCGGTTCTTCCTGATGAAAAAGTCTGGATGTACTATCTTATTACACTTTGAACAGGTGGCTAATCTACTGCTTGTCAGGATACTGAAATACTCGTTAGGATGATTAATGGCTGTCTGAGAATCTTTGTTCATGAACAGGACCACATAGCCTGACACGTGTCCGTATCCGGAAACCTTATCGCCCTGTGAGTTATTTTCAGCCCGAGCAGTTAAAGTCACAGCGGTTTGGTTGCAGGCAATGGACAAATGTCTTTCGAAGACTTTTAAGCCCTACCTGGCTACAGCACGGCGATAATATCATAAATATTCTAGCGTGCAGAGTGTTTTTCTTGCCAACGAGCACGCGCGCACACACACACTACATGATCATCGCCATCAATACCACTCTCGCTCTCTACATGACCATCACCATCAATACATCACACTCGCAGCAAGCAGGATTTTTTCCCGTGTTGGTTGAAAACAAGAGAAGGCAACGGCTGTTAACTGATGTTGACGAGAGACAAGACGATAAGATGAAGCTCTGTATACCTCGACTGCAGCCTGCGGTACTCGTCATCTGCCACAGAACGGCGTCGCCTCCAGATGAGACTTTTGATTCGCATTTAGGAAAATAAGATGACGACCAGATAATGAAATAAAACAATACTTACACCCAGCAGACCAAGACTACATATACAGTATACATCCAAGTATTAACTTTAGACACATCTTTTCCAAACTACGACTTCACTGGAACGTGTCCTGACCCTGAGCGTGTATACCGTGTGTCTGTAATTTACTTTGTAAATTATATTTTGAGTGTGTGTTGTAGAAGTGAGCGTGTTTGTTATTTGTGAATATGGATGGATGGGGATAATGATTTAGTCTACGTATGATTTATGTAAAGCGTTATGAGCAAGTCTTTGAAAAGGCGCTATATAAATAATAATAATTATTATCATCATCACAGCCTATAGGCCAAGACTACATAAAACACAGAGCACTCTAAGGCGACATTAGTCACCGAGCCAATCAAGACTACATCAGACACACAGCAGGCCAGATCCCATTAGACAGCAGGTCTAGATGGCATTTGACATCCTGCAGACGAAGAGACGACATTTGACACAAACCAAAAATAAATTAGACATCTAGCAGGTCAAGATTACATGAGACATCCAGCAATTCAAGACTTCATCAGACACCTAGGAGGCCACGACTACATTCGACAACCAGCAAGATATTGGACATCTACCAGGCCCAATCCCAGTCATCGGCCATCTCAGTTTCGCGCTCGCCCACTGAGGAGGACACACAATACGTAATTAATCCTCATTTAGGGAACCACCCCGGGTCCCCCTGTGTCTCCCAGGCGATCGGGTGGTGAGTGGTTACACCGGAAACACCGCTGATAGATGGCGCTGTGTGTGTGTGTGGAAGATGAGGCCAAGATCACGAAAAGTCGGAGGATTGACATGTTTCTAAAACTGATCCCAGGAGCGGCTTGACCTTCAAGGTGTAACCACCCGAGGAGAGGTACCCGAGGTCACTGACTCACCTAATAGTGTTTGATTCCGTGGGGTGGACTGCGTGTTGTCGAGTCTTGTCTGTTGGGCTATGTCTGGTGTTTGTGTGTTGTGTTTGCGCTGGTCCATGCATGGTGTTTGTGTGTTGTCATGTGGATATTATTGTCTGATGTTATATTATTGATAGGCATAGTGTCGCGGGTTTTGTTTTTTCAAGAAAAAGAAAGTGGAAAATTAAAAGCAAAATTAGAAAACTGAGCAGAATTGTGCTAATGGTAGCACGGCAGGGTTTGTCAAACAAAATGAACAAAATTTACGTACTGGAAAACTAAGTAAACAATATGTAAAATCCTCAAACGTATGTCGCTGTTACATATATTCTTGAACAATATCAATTGCTCTTGGAGCACTCTCCCACACCCACACACACAGAGACAAATTTTAGTTCCTAACATTACATTCTTTCATGTTTTTACCAGGACATGTAAGATCAATAATCCCGAAACAACACATGATATTCAGACATGATCATCATCACCATATCACAGCTCTCGACAATCGACGAAAGAAAAGAACTGTGGGAGATGAATCACGCTCACTGCACGTGACGGAATAGATAAAGTTAGGAACATCATGTGTAAGATGCGTCTTGATAACGAAAAGACAAAGTTGGCGACGAGTCTATGTTCTCTCACTACCGACCTCTCAGCTGACATCTAGGTTGTCTTGAGTAACAACAAAGCACCATCCCTGTAGACACAGTAGACGACACTGACGTCACACCCAGGCAGAGCACGTGACTCTTCACTGATATGTGTGTGTGTACGTGCCCGCGCGAGTGTGAGACATCTGCACTAAAGGACTGATTTGCACAAAATGAACTGCTGTGACCACTTCCGGGGTCAAGATGTGGAGCCAGAGTGATCCTCGTGACCACAGAGTTGTCAACCTTGGTGCCAATGTCAGCAAGACAAACCCTGCCATTCCGCACCTTTGAGGTCTCAAACCGGACCTGCGACATGAAGAGCTCTAGTCAAAGCTTGCTGCGCACAAAAAACACAAATCATCAAAGTTTTCATTTTCTACCGGCGAAGATGCCAAATATTTGCAGAATGTAATGCTACAAACCTCGTCAAACCCAATGTGAAAACCGCGGTTAGCTCTGACAGAAGCGTTATCTTGGGGAAAAGTGCCTCCCACCTGATTCGGAACTGTTTGTTCCCCACTCCATCTTAAAACGGTGAAGAGAAACCATAACACATCCTTATGATAAAGTGGACAAATTTCAGACCAGCCGTATATTAATATTATTGTAATAGTGTACTAGAGGTTAGATGGCAGGCTCGATGGCGGTCATGTGCTTTGAATGAAGATAATGTCAGTCAGTGGTTAACGTAAAGGTCCGCCGCTGCCGGATGTTAATTTAAAAAAATCACAATGCAAGTTGTTTACAGTTATTTTTCAATGGCATCATGAAAGTCTTCAAGCTGTGTCACAGATTAAGGACATATATCATACATGTATATACTCCATCACAACTACCAAGCCCTTTTTCCACTTATTCCTACGACTGAAAAACGATCTTCCGCCTCTGCTTTTTGTGTCCCGAGAATCAGGTTTCAAGAACGTCAGCTCAGGCCCCTGACCTGTCTGTACCGAGTAACAGACTCGAGGTTTTTTCTGTGCCATTAGGGCAGTAGGATGTGAGACAGACGGACTGAGCATTCAGCTCACTCATGTTCGGATGATGATGGGTAATTCACAGCAGGAATCGAGTTCTGGAAGCAGGTGCCTGGGATGACATCAGCTGCCCGTGTGCAGGGGTTAATTAATGTTGGAAATTCATGAGATGTGGAGCCTGAGCGGCCTGCTGAGATGACGAGCGACCGAGTTTCTCGACCCTTTTCTTCGCAGGCTGTCTTTCCTATGCCGAACCTCTGACATTCTTCATGAGCAGATTTCTCCGTTTTTTGTTTTTTTTTGTTTTTTTTTTGTTTTGTTTTTTTGTCTGTTGATGATATAACGCTTGCTGATATGTTTTGGTCTGTGTCAGTATGTGTGTTATAACCGTTTGTGAATGCTGTAAGCGTTTTGTATTCCAAAAATATTTGTACAGCTCATTGAGTGCAGTGGAGAAATGCGTGACTAAAATCTACATCATTATTATTATTATTAATTAAACTAAGCTGATTTAGCTAAATATGAAATTTTGGACGTTCTCCACCTAAAACTATCTAGCACTACCCCTCACCCCCTTCAACTCACCATCCAAAAGAAAAAAATAAAATAACAATACGAGGCCGATGGTTGTCTATGTGACATCATCTAGCTGTGTGGCAGATGACTGGATGACAGAGTAAGCCTGCATTGTTAAGTGTGTCAGGGGAGACGGCGATGTCACCCAGCAGGCTGTCGAGGGCTTTAACCAGCAGGTTAGAGGCATCCTCCGTAAGACGTTTGCCCTTCACAATGCCCCTAATGGGCGAGTAATCCAGAGGACAACGATGGCGTAATCAACGGATGAGATTTCAAACAGACTTGAAACAGTTTGTTACACAGTACAGATGTTCTAAGACTTCCATGCGGTGTGACACTGGTGTAGCGTGTAGAGTGGAAATGTAACACTGGTGTGCTGCTGATGTTACACACACCGTGCAGACAATATTACATACCGTGGTTTACTGGTGTTCCGCCCAGTGTTGGTGGTGGTCCATAAATCTGGCTTCCAGCGACTTCTATTTCTCTCTGTGTTTGTGTGCGCTTGTGTGCAGGTGAGGAGGTGGGTGAGATGGTGAGCGGGTAGGGTGTGTGAAAGAAAGAGGTGAGAGAGATCGGTTAATTGATTGATCTATTTTTTTCTGGTACCTTTGCTCTACTGAAGGAGATAACAAAGCAAGGATAAAACAATACTATCATCAAAAATAATGACATTGTACAGCAACAGTCCAAGTAGGTGAAAGTCCAGTTATCATGCATATTTTACGAAATATTGAAATCAGTTTATACCAAAATGACTGTTTCTTATTTTAAATGCATAAAATAGATATAATGTCTTTACAATACTTTTAACTAACGGTATTCTAAGGTTGAATAAGTCTGGAAAAGTGTAAATTGTCCTACGAATGTCTCTAACTCTAAGACGCAGGTAAACAACGTAGTTCAAAAATGAGCTTATCTTTTTCAGCTGCTTTAAACATTGTACGATATGTTGTTTGCAACAAAAATAATGAATATCAATATTTGAAACACCCAGTCTACATTTTTCGCAGTGTTCTGCAAATGAAACTCTATGTTCACTGTTTGGAAACGTTTTATACACATGGAGAGAGAGACAGAAGGATCAAAATAGAGAGACAAGGAGAAGTCAGGAGAAAGGGTGGGGTTGGGTTAGAGAGACACTGATTGGCTGGGTGATTGGTTGATTGATTTATTCATGATTGCTACAAGAGCTTTGCACCAGGAAAAGAGAAAGATGGAGGACATTGAACACAACAAAATATTTTTTTAACCACACCAATGTGCAGTTTCTCAATTAACCTCATTCTATTTTCTTTTATTAACGAATGATGCAACGCTGCCTGCAGCCGTGGCGATATTTGTTTGATTAATTTTAGAAAGACTCCGAGGACAGCCAAGCAAACACACTCAAGATGTCGACGAGGACGACTGATAAGATGACCTGGCCGAGGGCAAGGTCGCGGTATTTGCTGATAGTTGTGTGGCTACATCGCACGGACTCAGCTTCCTTGTTGGTCTTTTCTTCACCAGCGATTGGTCCACTGGTAGCCAATCAGATTCAATCATTGCCCAATAATCTATAACAAACAGTCGCACAAATCATTGTTCTTTGTGGATCCAGGTCTTGCGATAACCATTATTTATATGGAATCGTCGACACAGAGCCACTAAATGAAATGTTAAAAGTAAAAATGTTATTAGCAGTAAGCCAGTCAGATCATTAACCATTGACACAGCAAAGACCTGTCCTTCTGAGCACTGTTTCAATTGATGTGACAGGCCAAACAATTAGCACTAGAAGCTTCATCTGGAGACAGCAAGAGAAGGGAGATTATTTACAGACAACTCATCTCCTTATTCCTCATCTATACTGTCAGTAAGAAACGGAACAAACCAACCAACCAGAATTAAAATAAATTAAAAATTTAAGTTGCATCAGAATGCAAAATAAGTCTTCAGAAGATTGCAATGTTCACATCTCAATTCGTGGCACGTATATCACCGAATTTCTTCAGATGAAGAAGCAGCCGATAACATCTGGCATCTTCTCTGGCTGACATCCTTGACGTTTGCTAAACGCGTTTTGTGATGTGTTTGCGAAACCTCGGTTCTCAGGAGCCGGTCCTCTTTGGTTCTCGCCCACTTCAAACGACTAAAACCCTCGTCTCCGACCTTCCCACGCTGAGGTCCGTCTCAGTTGTTTTCCCATTAAAGTTCTCGGAAAATATTGTTTGGCCTTTAAGCTCTTTTTAAATATTTTATCAAATAAATGCACACCCAGCCCCACCCCCACAAACACATCCACAGATCTTTGAAATCCTTGTAGTGCTTCTCTTACAACTGAAAGCACTCCAGGACCTTCAACGCTGACGTCACCAATATAACGGAGCAGTTATTTCAGTCTGGGATGAAATATTAACATCAATAGTCAACTTTCGGCTCGGGGGCAAATCTGAAAGAATGCTTTCCAAATACGGAGAGAAAGGGAAAAAACATTGTTTGTTACATTATCACGTCCTGACAGTTTCCGCCTGTAATTGTCCAACTGCTGCTGGCAAGATTTCCATTCCATTCTATTGGCTGTGAAGTCTGATCCCGCTCATAAACTGATGGCCAACAGCGATTGGATGATTTTAAAAGGTGCTCAGGCGTTTAGCTTCCGCTTACGTGACAGATCCAGAAGGAATAAACATAGTTTTTTTGGTTTATTTCGATCAACAGCAATAAGCTGCCTCAATAACCTCCACTGACCCACGTCCACGACCCGGCAATTGCAAGAATTGCATAAAATATGACAACAACCTCGTCCATCACAAAGTTTTCCTGACAACGAGCGTTAGGGGCGCGCAATGGTCCATGAGCTGGTAGTCAATGGAAACTCTCCAGAGAGTCTTTGTCCTTCCATATGACTCGGGGATTCACGCGAGAGGTTGGTTGTAGAAAGAGTAATTTAAAAACTTGCTTAACGTGAATAACATTTTTCTTTCAAAATGTTTTGAAGACTTTTTTTAGGGTGGTGTGGTAGTGGTTGTGGGGAGGGGGAAATGAAGATCAGAGGACAGTTCTTGTTACCGAGAAAGCATCATTAAGTGCCATAGTAATTCATGTAGCAGGACACAGGATGGCACAAAACACATCATTATGAGTTCAGTTCGTTCATACACACAGATCTCTAATCCGCAAATAATGTAGAGAGAATGCACTCGAAAACTGAAAAAAAAAGAAAATCCGCAGAGAAGTAAAATGAAATTTTAAGTGCAGAACAATTGATCATTTAAAGGGAAGAAGTGTAGGCGAGATGGCCAAGACGAAGAACAGGTTGCTGAGACCGTTCGAGGGCGAGGTAGTCCACAGGTGGAAGTGGCACAGCGCAAGTATGAAACAAGAACAGTGAAGAAGAGTAATGAGACGTACTGGAACAACGAACAAAGTTCACAGGAGACATTAAATGCGAGGTAACCCCAGGGATGAGACAAAGATGAGAGAGCAGTCTCCTCGAGTCAGCCAAAGGGACATCACTCTCACTCTTTTGAAAGGCCAGCAGTGAGTTCTTCCAGTATCTTTATCAGATCACTCCTTATCTTTCTTTTACGCCGAGTCAGCAGCAGAGATTACACCACGTGGCCAGGCCCTCGAGTATCTAGTGTCGGTTGCGAGATTTAAACCCACGCGTCTCAACCGCCGGGTAACTGGACACCGAGCACGCGGCGACTGTCGGACTTGGAAGCTGGCAAACATGATTGCGACATCTGACGGATGTTTGTGAAAAAACCGTTGTAAAATGGCTTGAGTTCCCACAGTGAGCACAAAAACATTACACGTAGGAGTACAGTTTGCAACATTGAGTAGGGAAGGGCGGCAGGTCGGAGGCAAAGGGAAGATGTGAGGAGACGCAGAGGAAGTTTCTCGAGAGAGGAGGGTCACATCGCAGTCAGGTGTGTGTCAGGCTGTGAATTGTGTGAACACAAGAAACGTCAGTCATGCAGAGGCGGCCAAATGCCAGATGTGAAAAGCCTAAAAACAATTTGGTTCAGTCTGGGATGAGTTTGTTCTCCGTTCTCTCTTTCCAACTTCAAAGTACAGCAGTTGCAGGCAATGGGATGGGGATAGCTTGTGCGAACCCGAAAGAGTATACTAGTCGGTTCTATACTTTCATGACAGGAATTTAGCTCCTGTTCACAATGCCAGCCGTCAGACCTCCGCTAACCGATTAAAAACAAACAAACAAACAAACAAACAAACAAACAAACAAACAAACAAACAAACGAACAAACAAACAAACACGTATGCTTAATTCGACAGGTGTCCGCAAGAACAGAATACTAAGAGAATCAACCTTGATACAGTCATCATACAATATTGTTTTTATGTGATTTTATGTAAACGCTGTACAGTGTAAATTATATTTCACACAGCAGATTTTCACCTGTCAGTCCCCTCACCTGGCGTAGGTCAAGTTTTTATTGTCTCATGGCCGAGGTGCAGAAACATAATTTAGACTTGATTAAGTAGCTGTTGGTATAGTATGTCACCATCCACTAGACCAGGGGTGGGCAACATACGGCCCGCGGGCCGGATCCGGCCCGCGACGGGATTTTGACTGGCCCGCAGACTGTTTCTGGTCGTACATGAAAATGTGGCCCGCGGTCACATTCTGCCGCAATCTCCCACTACTAATTATTTGCTTACTGCGTCGAATAGTAGTGACTGTTCGTTATTTTTTGGTTCTTTGTTTTCAGTTAGAATTAGATTTAGAAGTCGGCAAGAAAGCAGTATGTTTGTTGTGCAGTGAAAGTGTTGTCGTGATGAAAGAGTACAACGTTAGCCGCCATTAGGCCACGAACCATGCAGGCTAAGGCAGGCTATGGCAGGACTTTATCAGCAGCGGAACGGCAAACAAGAGCAACAGAACTGGACAGAAAACTTGTAAAGCAGCAGAATGTATTCGTAAAAACGAAAGTAGCACAGAAAGCTGCTACTCATGCCAGCTTTGTGGTCGCATACAACATTGCCAAGCACAGCAAATCGTTCGGTGATGGTGAATTTGTCAGAACATCACAACACACTTTCCAACACTGGAGACTATGGCACCCCAGATGATGTCAACCGAGAAATACACCAATATGATATCTACACTAGACAATGAATTTGCTCGTCGTGTTGCGGATTTCCAGAAACTTGCTGCTGAGTTTGATATCTTGTCATCCCCGTTTACAACTGACTTTGAAAAGGTGCCGGATGCTCTACAGCTGGAATTGACTGACCTGCAGTGTGACTCTACCCTGAAAGAGAAATTCCAACCTGAAAGCATTGACAAATTGTATGCGTCACTGAGTCCAAGTTTGCCAACCTGAGAAAGATGGCCATGAAACTACTTCTTCTGTTCGGGTCTACATACGCTTGTGAGCAAACATTTTCGACCATGAACATTACCAAGACAAATCTGCGTTCCAGTCTAACTGATGTTCACGTGCAGTCGTTACTGAGGATGTCTACCTCCGACATGCAGCCAGAGTTCAAGCAACTTGTTGACAACTTTGATCAGCCGCAGCTGTCTCATTGACTTCAGCAGCTATTGAAGTACATTACCTTAACATCATTAAATACTGTTTTCGGTCTCTATATGCTTTAAAATTAAAGTTTACGAGTTTACATTAAAAACGATTTATTCCTTGCATAGGTAGATAAATACCCGATTAAGGTATTGATCCATTAATCTGGCCCGCCAAGGACTTCATTTTCCCATATCCGGCCCGCCGACCGGAGAAGTTGCCCACCCCTGCACTAGACCTTCGCGTGACAAAGAGAAAACCAGCATGGGTGGATGGCAAAAAGCTATTCTTGGGAAATCGCGCGCTGGCAGCGTCACAGTATCTCACGTGTCACAGTATCTCACGTGTCACAGTATCTCACCGTGTGTGACGTAATTGTAACGGATGGCGGGGTTGCATTTCTTGGACACAGGAGAAAGACGATAAAGTAGACACTATTAGCAAAACTTGATCTTTAAAGGAAGGGACTTGATGGTACAACCCTGTGTCAGTCTTGCTGTCCCCTGTCAGAGCTTGGTTTCAAATTCACTCCCACGCTCTCCCCCCTTTTTAACCCGCTTTCATGCCCTATCTGCACTTTACTACATTTTATTTTCCACGTTGAAATGTTTTAACCAACAAATATTTCACGATTGAAAAAGATACTAGCTGTTAAGAAACAGAAACAAATGGCTTAGCAACACGCACGCACGAACGGACGAACACACAGACTGTTCATGCAATCAAACTGATGTGATTACGTCACGTTAGTGCTAGTGTATGACTTTCACACTGTAAGCTTATTCAGCTTATATCTGTTGATGATGATTAGTCAGTCCTAGGCTCACCTTACACACACAGTGTTATTGTATAAGCTGACACGCACGGACACAAGCCTCAACCCATTGGCTCCTCGCAAATTCAACACGACCAGAAAACAAAACGGTTTTTTTGCTGGTCCAGAAGCTGCGGTGTTTTGTTGTGAGGATTGACTTGATTCATTGTCAAGGCCACGCAATGCGTGCACGATTAGCTGCTCCGAGGTCAGCAGCACGGTGCAGCACAGCAGCGCTCCGCACCACCTGATCTTCACTGCACGTGCATCAACAGTGATCAAGTGGGTGGCTGGGGTGGGCAAGGGAGGGGACCTGGCAGACAGGGAGTAGCGCGAGCACTGTAAACACTCGACGGAGTTTGTGTTTTTAACAGCAGTCTTGTTTGTGCTTTCGCGGATCCTCATTGTCGTCGTCGACATCCTCCTCCTCATCATCATCATCATCCATCATCATCATTATCAAATACTCGTAATAGAAAAAAAGGTTTGTCACCAAGAGGCGAGGAGTCATAATCTCCGAAGTTTGGCTCAAAGCAAGAGAGCGAGTACCTATCCACTTATTTTGTTGTTAAAGGACCAGTGGAGCGAAATATTTTGTTCTAAAATTAAATAAATCTCAAGATGCTGTGTACAAGTCACTGTCTACCCGTTCTCGAGATACATGCCTACAAACGAGCATCGCCATGCACAAAAAGAAGTCAACAACGCCGACGTCAGGATAGTGTACAGACGTTGTAAAGCCCTCAGCCAATGGGGACGTAGGCACATCATGACGTCATGGTTGTAACTTCCTTTTGTGTCTGGATATTTGCAGGCGTGCATTTCAAGAATAAAATAGGATCATTCACCCAGATTTGGAAAAAGAGTGCTAGCACTTTTATTTCCTTCGATGGAAAGCCGATTTGCCGCCTGCACTTTGCATCTGATAGCAACCACTAACAGTGAGCTGCAGGATCCTACTTACAGACTGACAGACAAGACAGGAGGAAACCCACAGCCATTTGCGACGGCAAAGCAGATATTTACATGAACAGACCAGGGCTCGAAGACGAAAGTAGCTTTAAGTGTTTAAAAGCCGCCCTCAGTAAGGACGGAAGCTCCAGATAGACATCAGCTTCAGATCACGACAGCGACGGCGGCAACGGCGAGACTGAACAACGTCTGGTGCAGCCACAACCTCAGGTGTACGCCAGTCAACAGTCTGTACAAGTCCCTTGTAGTACCCGAGCATGCTTTACGGATTTGAAACGTGGACCCTACTTACCGAGTCGAAGAGGAGAATCCAAGCATTCGAGAACCCCGAATTGCAACTGTCAAGGGGAGTGGACATTTTGTCAAAGAATGTCTTTCAAGGTACCTTAGAGAGTGGTCAACTCCACGGTAGCCAGAGGAAGAACTGACTTACAACCTGAAGTGTCTGGTCGTCTTGTGTAGGACCTGATGACCATCCCCCAAGACAGGAGTGAGTGGCGCTCACTGTCAACTGCCTCGTGTATGTGTTCACCCCAGCAACCAGTCCCAGTCCAGGGACAAACCAACGAATATATGGGACAACTAAGAAGGAAGAAGCAGACAGGACAGCGATAAAAAAGACAGATCAGATAGAAAGAGCGAAAGCAGTAGAAGGAAACTCTGAACCAGAAAAAAGAATTGAAAAAGGAAATAGGTCAAGGAGCAGGCACAAATGATTGGTGCTCACCTAAATCACCTTCAAGGAAGATGTAGATGTGATGGACTCATTTTTATTCCGATTGGAGGCCCACGCATACTCGATGGCTGCTCTCTACACTTTGCCACTTCTTTCCGCGATGAGGCCTTACAAATATATCATACTATATCCTCTCAAGACATGATGGAGTATGAATTATCGCTCAAGTTTCAGTGAACGGCAGATGGAAATGGAGAACAATGTAGATGTACATAAACCCGACCACAAGAAACTATGCATCCCGTTTTTTATCCAGAGTGACAAACCTCGCAGACAAATGGATCGAGCTGTCGGAGACTCGTAAAGTCTTTGATGGTCTTCATGACTTATTCCTGCTGGAAAAAAGTCTACATCGGTGTTTCAGGATTAAGCTGTCTTTGTGAGTTGCTAAAAGTACAAGAACTAAAAGTGTGATTCACCAGAACATTCGATATTTCTTTTGTCTTTGTGCTGCAAGTCATTGTGAAAATCCTCGTAGGCGTTTTAAAATACTTTTTTTTTCTCTTTTGTCTCGCAATAAGAGATGTTAGTGAAGGATTGTATGTGGACTTATATTTCTAAAGATGCTATTTATGTACACGTGGTAAGAGAACCCCAAAAATCCGACTAAGTTCCGGTGGCCAGGGGTGAGCGGAATATAGGAGTTTATTTTTAATTATTAAATGTTTAATATTTGCCCACAAACTTCTTCCTAGAAAAAAAATACATCCTAACCGATGATAAAGGTGCCTGTCCTCGATAAGTCATTTCTTCCTGTTCCAAGTCGATGTGACGAATAACGACAGGCAGAGTGCAAAGAACTTCATCCTGGATGGAAAGGAAGAAAAAAAAAATCAGACCAAGGGACACATTTAACGGCCACGTGATGTCCTGCCATGTGATTTTCCAGGCACGAGCGGCATCCTTGACCTCCCAGTCGATATTCTGCCACAAGACCGGAAGCAAAACACGTCTGTTAAAAGTCGAGATGAAAAGAAGGATGGGGAAAAAACTCATTGGTGAAACACAAATGAAATTCGCTGCGAGCAGGATTTTTGGGTGAGTGATCATCGCAGGTTCTTACAGCTCCGTCCTTCTTCTTGCCTGTCGATGGCCGTCGTGTCAGGTGATCCAGACATCAGTAAAGGAATTCCATCAGGATAATGGAAAAATGCTCTGCCAGGTGGACAGGATCACTGAAGGTTATCTTGTTGACGACACCTGCAGCTTTCTATTTGCGTAACAACATGCACTCTTATTATATATTCGCACCGAGTCTTACTGAGGTCTGCGTCAGTTCGCCGATATTAGAATGATTCGACATTGGAGGACAACTCTAAAAAACAAAAAAAATCTGAGGCCGGGTGCACAGCACACCGCTAGCCACTAACTGGAAGGCTAGTTAAAGCAGCTAAAATTTAGCTGTTTGCTAGGCGTTAATTAATTAATTAATCAATCAAGCTGCAGGTTTACGGTACTATGCATCCCTCCCTAATGTAAAGAGACAAAAGTCAATCAGAATCTCTTTTTAACTAGCAAATCCTCTAACAGTACCCCTAACTTGTCAACACCTTCTCCTGTTTGCATCCTTGTCATTTTAAAATCATTTCATGGTCAGTTTAAAGTCGCTGCATTTAGAGAGAAAGCGCAGTCAGCCCTGTGTTCATGTGACTGTAGTCTTGTCCACTTCAACTGATGCCAGTAGTGCAGATGAATATTTTAAGGTCGCTCGCAAGATCACTAACTGTAATTTTACTGTAATTGTAAGGACAGACAATGCAGATGACTGCGCCATCCGTATCGTTTCCCCTCGCTTCAGGACTACGATCCACCTGTCCACCTGACCTCGAGTCATCAATTATTCTATCAAATGTGCGTTTGTCTGTCAGTCTCTCAGAAAACAAGCTTACGAGTATAACTGTGCCAAAGAAGGACCAGAAACCTTGAATGGCTTTAGTTTTTTTTTTTACACCGGACCGAGACTAGTGCAAGGTGCCCCAACCAAGCCTCCATTCAAGACTTCAAGGGTTCTTCTGATTTATTGACACTGCGCAGGAGGATCAGTTCCGGTTTACCTGCGTGGGATAGGCCGTCAACTACTTAGAAATATGGAGGAACTGTGCATCGGGCAACTTACACAGCCGTCTGCGAGGTGAATGAGCTTCAGAAAACTGAAAATATAAAAAGAAAAAAAAATGAAAGAAAGTTAACAGAAGAAAGGAGATGAGAAAAATTAAGGAAGACAGGAGAAAAAAAAGAAAAAAAGATTTTTTTTTCACTTCATCGTCAAAAGCTTGAAAACGAGGAATAATTGGAAGGAAAACTGGTTTTGTAGTGTGTTCTTCCGTGTCTGTGGTAAACGAAGATTAAGAGGCCGGAGCTGGAGAGTGCAGCGAATGCAGGCGGCAGGTCGGAGCTTTGGTTCTGTTTTGCAGGAGCGGCCAACCCTCCCCATCTACCTCCACACCACAACTCCATCCCCTTCCTGTCCCAAACGTCTGGCCTGCCACAGATGCATTAGTGTCCCAACGACTGAGTCTTCCTGCTCCATTACTCTTGTGTTTATTGCTTCCCACGCCTGTGTAAACTCTCTCTCTTCTCTCTCTCCTCTCGATGCCAGACTTCTTCTCTCTCTCCTCTCGATGCCAGACTTATTGCTACCAGCTTGGCTCTCGCCAGACCAGGAGCACACCGGCGGCACAAACAGGTCTTTGAGGATGTGAAAGGCAGGTGAGGTTGCGGGTGTGGGGGACTCGGGTACGCACCTGGCTGCACGGGGGCGAGGTGACTCCAGGCCTAATTGGAGGGCAAGGGCTGGGGCTTTGGAAACATTTAATGAGCAGCTCAACATGTTGACTAGTCCGGTGATTGTTGACGATCGGGCTCTGCTGATTTTTGTAGTCTTCTGCGTATGTGTCTTTGTAACTGTGAGTGTGTGAGTGAGAGTATGTGTGTGTGAGTGTATGTTGAGTATACATAATGTCATGATCCTTCAAAATCTTCATGACATATTCAGAGTTAGTCAGGGTAGAGCTGATGGAGACAGATGGGGTAAAGGTGATAGCAAGACCTGGCGAAGACGAAGGCCGTTGAAGGTGTAGTGGGAAACCATTTTTTCTGCTCCGTTCTCGAGATGCACAGAGAATTAGCAACATGCACAGAAGGTGAAACTCGTGATGCCCAATTAACTAACATACAATCCTGTTCTTCAAGTAGCTATATATTTGACAAGTAAGCATTTCCATTCACAGTCCTGACATCTGTGTAGCTGGCCTCTGACCGAGGTGTTTGTAGGTGTGTATCTCGAAAACAGAAGGGAGATAGTCCCTCGTCGATCACAGAGCTTAACTAATTGTTAGAAAAAAATTACATTATTACACTTCATTAGACCTAGATAGTATTTAGTGAGTTATAGCAATGTCGGTAATGGCGGAAGATGAATTACTGAGATTTTTTCACACATTACTGGATAAAGATTTTAGACATGATTTTTTTTCTTCAAAAACTAAACAAATGAAAATAAAATTTTTCGATTACATGGACTCAGCAAATTCTCAGTGAGAACACGGGCGTTTCCTAGTTGTACTACAATATGTCTATGAAGGTGTGAACTGGCTTCACCTTTCGTCTGGACACACATCCTTTAACGACATAAACTAACGGTCGTGCTGTCAACCACGTGTCACTGTACGCTTCACTTCTCCCTCACTGACGTCAGAGAGGCGGACCCCGGTGTGGTTATGTCTGCATGACTAACTGTCAGGGTGAAGTGGGACGCACTTGTCTTTAGCGTTGAATAACTGCCATAGGGAGGCCGTGCCGCTGGCGATGGGTTTGTCATAACAACAACTGTACATGTATGCAGCTTGTGTATGTATGTGTGTGTGTAAGAGAGTGAGAAGTCGTGCTCAGTGGTGTCCATACACGAGAGAAATTTAAAATGCACGTACGTACAAACACATATTCTTCTACATATAGATGAACTCCTTCCTCGAGTTTAGCAAACTGTCTTCATTTGACAAGATTTGCAAGAGTCATGTGTTTACGTTTTTTTTTTTTTTTTTGTTTTTTTTTTTTAAACCCAGCTAGTTCGCAGGTCTAGGGAAAACCTGTCTTCGGTAGATACGAAAAGGAGAAAAAGAAGCAACAAAGAAAGAACCAAAAAAAAAGAAAAGGATAAAAATATGGAAGAAAATGAGAACTAACACGCACACACATACACAAAAGAAAGAGAGAGAAAGAAAGAAGAGAAAGAAACGATAAACCAAAATGAATTAAAGCAATACAAAACAAGAAATGTGAACCACAAAAAAAGAACAGAACAGAACCACAAAACAGAAACCTTTTAGGTGACGCTTTTGAATATCGGTTGTCTGCCCTTGCCACAGAAAGACGCAAGCACAAGGGAGGTCAGTCGCTTCCACCACGAATTCGGTTAATTAAAAGTGGGAGGAGAAAACTTTCTTCATCAGCGGACAAGAACGGGGTCAGTTGAGCAGAATGTTATTATGATCGTATAATTTTAATCTGTCGTACTAGTTTCTCATCTGATTTTAAAAAAAATCCCTCAGATGGATCTGGTCAACGTGTTTGTCTGCATGGCTCACCATCGAGGGTCCTCGCCGGACACCGGTGTCCTCCACCCTTTGTGTGTGTGAATGAAACATTCCATAAAAGAGAGTGCAGGTATAAATAAAGTCTCAAAATTGAGAGGATTTTTCCCTGCAACGAACCATTGACCACAAATTTGCAATCTGATGCAGTCACTTGTGGATTCCAAGTCCAGTTTTTCCAAGACTGGAGTCAAGGACAACAGTCTCGAACATTCTGCCAGTTTCAGGTGTCATCAGGCACAAACCAGTTTCACAGACCAAACTGGATTTTTCTCCACAACGAAAATTAAGTTCAACATCAGTCAAAAGATAGGCCACCCCTCTCCTCTACGACTTCTTCTTGCAGAGGATGGGGAGATTTTGTTTTAGGAAATGATCGTTTATCTGCAGAAAAGAAGTTATTCAGCTTCAACCGAAATTACATCGCATTTTTGCTGCAGACGACCAGGCGAGTGATTGTCCGCTCGCTCCATTCGCATGAGGTCAGGTGAGCAGCACTCTCTGGTTTCAGAAAACCAAAAATATCGTGAATCAAGGAGAGCTTTTTCAGAAAATTATTTTCTAAACGGGAAAGCAGCTTTAGAGTTTGCATAACGGAAATCTTAGTCGGTCTTGGAGAATGTACTTGAACAGCTGGGATGACTGGGAAGAAGACTGAAGTGAGGATGGAGGGATGAAGACCGATCCATCATGAAACACTCACTGTGTCTTGTGCTGGCAGGACTCGCATACTGACCTTGCTTTGAAGAAAAAACAAGTCGGTAAAACTTGTTGGGTCATACGCTGGTTCAACTCAATCCCACTGCTACTCCCAAATAATAATTAAAAAACCCTCTTCCCTCCTCATTTAATTGCAAACAAAAGCATACGCGTGTATGCCACAGTGATTATGTCCGTCCGTCCGTCCAGACAGCTGGTCGCAAGCAAAGCATCTCCCACCTGAGCGGATCCACAGAGACCAGCGCCACCTGGACAGATCATCCGTTAGTTTGCCTTTCAACGATGGAGGTTAGAGCACTGGCATCCGAACTGGTGCTCTGACCTCCGAACTGAGAGCACACTGGTTCAATTCCCGATTAACGCAGCAAACTTCCCCTGGTCGACCCAGCTGGCGGGAACGGCTACCTGAGGGTTGGTGAGGTCAGAGGAGACCAGAACCTCCATCACGTAGAGCTGGCTTTGAGAAAAAGAGAGGTCACTAACACCTCAACACCCACAACATCCTGGAAAGGTTAGGGGATGACCTTTACCTTACCTTTCAACGATCAGCGATGGACCCAAACTCGGTTATCGTCCGGTTGGTTACGAAGAGATTAAAGACGAATCTCCCGCCGGCTGTTTTGCAAGTCGTAAATCGCCTGTCTGTTTGGTGTTCGGCCGTCCGACTGTTAGCTAACCGTCATCAGGCAGAAAGCCCGCTCTTAGCCCCACCACATAAAATATACACATCTGTGGGTGCAGTGGTGGTGGTGGTGGTGGTGGTGGGGATGATGGATGCAGGACGGGTGGAGGTACCGCCATCACACAAACTCACCGAAAAAAACAAGGCAGCAGTCATAACAACCGTCGGAAGGCCGATCATAAATTTGTGGTCGACTGCTCGGTGATGTCGGAGGTGGAGTGATGGGAGGGTGAGGGCGCTGCTACATCTCAGCACGAGGCTTTCAATACAGAGTTCGTCCAGACAAACAGCTCCGTGCACGTGAAGGCAAGGCCATGCACTCCTGACTACGTAAACAGCGCCACCTCGTCCTAGTCCCTGGTCCAGGCTGCTGGCAGGATGGAGACAAGAGAGCCAATTGCTTCAGACATACTTAAACTGAAGAGGTACTTTGATCAGAACACAATAGTCCACGATGAGTCATCGCTCTGTGTCACGCAGCCTGACCGTTGTGCCACGCTTTGCATTCTGAAGTAAAACGCCCTGCCATAAAAATGTATATTATTTTTATTTCTTTCCGTCCTTGTCATTTTTTCTCCCCGCGATAGAATCACAATATAAGGACTCTACAGGTCAGTCTGAGATTTATGACTTTTACTTCTACCACGTGACTTGACTGAAAGGTTTTCCTACACTTCCCCCTAACTCGAACCCACCCTCAACCACTCCATCCTACTACGCACTGAAAATGGCGCCAGCTACAAAATAGGGATAGGAGAAAAATAATTAATAATCATTAATAAAAGAAATTAAGAATAAGCATACGGTACGACAGATTTAAGTGTTGAGGACTAAAGGAGATAATCTTCATCAAAGACAAAAACTAGTCTGAAAAGGCACAGAAAAATGTTTTCTCCACGAGTCTAGAACAAAGAAAATGAGTAGATGAAGATGAACTTTGACCCATTGTTTGGCAATCAAGATGAAGAATAAAAGAAAGAAAATTAGTAGATACAGAAGGCAGGGATTTGTCCCATTGTTTGGCAATCAAGACGAAGAACTGAGATGAGCTGGTCCAGAGTTATAAGGCGCCATGTTGTCTTAAAGGTGTAGCTAAAGAAAAAAAAAATGATGCGATTAGCGTAAGGTCATAAGGTCAATGAGTTAGTCAATCGAACAGACGACAGAGTAGAGAACAGTTTGCTCATCACTTTGAAGCCTTTTATTTATGGGCGAGTCACAGCTCCAAGTCTCGGAGTCTCATCCTCCGGGAGCCTCGTTCCTAAGATGAATGAGCTTCCTCGTCGTGCTAAAACTGATTGCCATCCATCGGGAGTCGACGCCAATAACCATCATGGCAACCATTTCTTCCAGCATCCTTGCAGACCTCGGGTCTGTGCAACGGAAGGTGAGAGGCCGTTAACAACAATTTAACTGTCACAACCAATAAGGAAGTGAAGTATAAACAGTCAATGAGCGAGCGAGTTGCTGGAAGCGTATTTTTCTGAACTCAGCTCGAAAAAGAAAAAAAAAAACTGCACACAAATGGTTTTGGCTTGGAGGATGTTAATTTGTTTGAAAATGGGGGTTATGGAAGTGGAAGGAAGTTGGTGAGGGTATAAATGCAACAGGATTTCCAAGAAGTGGTCGGACTGAAGGCATCAATCATCTCCCATTGCCGCTTCTCAGTTTCTCCATGACGTCACTTCCGCCATTGGACACATTTCGCTTTTCAACAAATGGAGCTGGTCATCTGTTTGAAACTTAATCCGCCATTGATACACCCGTCAAAATCTAGCGTTTGTTTGATGAAGTCTGATCGCGCATGATACACATCTGGAGAAGTCATATTATCCTTTCCTTCCCTTCACACCTTCTTCTCTCCATGTTGCTCAAAATACAAGATAATTTACACTCAAGGTAAAAAATATCTGGTTCTGACCCTCTCTGACTACAGTTAGTTTCATAATCATTAGTGTACTGTTCCCTCCTCCCGTACACATCTCCACCCCCTTCCCACTGTGTTATCTGTTGCTAGTCAACCACCAGCATCCTGCCGCCGTTCCCTTCAGGGTTACCTTTCAATTCATTTTTAAAGAACACAAACCACTAAGAAGAACTGTTCAGACCAGTCCGCTCTCTTGCCTCTTCATCCTGACAGCTGCTGATAAATGTGTTTTCTAATTTTTCTCATTTAAGCTTGAACGAACACAAAAGAACTGATCAGTATTACTACATAGTTTAATTATATATTTTGCTAATGTTTGTGTTCACTTCGTTTGAAGAAGAAAGAAGAAGAATTTGCTTATTTCCGAAGGGACATTACACTTGGAATTTGCTTTGATGATGGCCGCCATTTATTCAACGAATACGAATCCCACTCCCACCCACACTCACACAACTATTCGTACGTTTACAATTATTTCTTCCTCACACACACACACGCTATCACTCTTTGCCCTTTCTCTCTCTCCTTCATTCCCTTTCTTTCACAAACAATACCCACACATCCTCATCGTCTTCGTCATCATCATCGTTGTTGATGTGATGGTGAGGGTAGAACATTTTTGTTTTGACGTTCGTATCAGACTGGCCGCAGGCTGGTGTCTGTGAATTCTGTAGTGATTGTTCCTTTTTAGAATCAAGTGGTACGTGCTGGCTGGACATACCTTCTCGTATACGTTTTTAATCGGCTGAATAATTAATTACAGACGAAACATGTGCTTGTGTGAGTGTAATTAATTTGGCACGGAGCACGTGTCTGCTGTGTGTGTAAACAAACACTCAGTGCGTCAATTGTTTGTGGGTCACATCGCCAGCAGCCCGACGATGCCATGGGCAACCCGCGGTGTTCAGAGTGTTTTTCCTCCGTTTACAGCTGTAAGGACAGACGGAGTCCAGTTTTATCAGTCGGGAGGAAAACATCTGCTGAGCAGCTCGAGTACGTCACCTTTCGTAACCCGTGACGCCACAGCAACGCGTACACACCCGGGGGACGCACCCGACAAATCACAGAAAAAACATAAATATTTGACATCGCCATTCATCCCAGCCTGACAACTTCCTCTGATGACCCTCATCATCCCTGTCACCACAACAACCACCTATGGTCACCGGAGTCTTAGTCACAGCAAAACACATCAGTCACCTGCCGGCCATTGAGTCCTTTACACGTGTACTAAACATGTTTGTTACCTGAGCATTGTTCCTTCATCAATCTACATTATACTACTCCATTTTCTAACGCTTTTATCGCCTTTTTTGTCTATTGACTGATTGTCCATAAATGTAATTGTAGTCTATTGACTGATTGTCAAGTGATTGTAGTCTATTGACTGATTGTCCATAAATGTAATTATAGTCTATTGACTGATTGTCAAGTGATTGTAGTCTATTGACTGATTGTCCATAAATGTAAATTATAGTCTATTGACTGATTGTCAAGTGATTGTAGTCTATTGACTGATCGTCAAGTGATTGTAGTCTATTGACTGATTGTCCAGAAATGTGATTATAGTCTATTGACTGATTGTCAAGTGATTGTAGTCTATTGACTGATCGTCAATAAATGTGATTATAGTCTATTGACTAGTCCGTCTGCTCGTCTTTCACTGCAGGTATAAAAATATCTCCATCCTTATTATTTGTTCCCTCGTTCCTCTTTCCGTCTTCTATGTTTTTTTCGTTCATTACTTGTCTGCTCATCATGAGTGTGACCATGCGAGATATGAATCACACCTTATTCGGTTGTTGATATTAGTTCTTGAGAGATTTTATTCAACATGTTGCATTCGGTATGTTGCATCCATGATACGGATTTTGCGCGTTATAAAACCCCATCATTATCATCATCATCATCATTCGTTGATTTATGAACTGTTATTTACAAAGGCTCAGTCACATAAGTTTCGTACAAAGTTAAAAAAGAAAACATTTTGCGGACCGTTTGTTGTCAAGGTACACAAGGGTCAGGGGTCAGGTTGTGTGCACTGTGCCAGGCTATAGACCCCCGAGGATGTTGTGTCGTTTGCATCACCTTTGTCATCACACCTGTTGCACTGCTTCATCAAACGCATTTTTGGTTTGGGAGGAATGGCCGAGAGGTCGGTAGGACCTTGTTTTGGAGGTGTGAACTCTCTAGTTAACTGCGCACTGTTCACTCGCATGTGTGGCTGGGAGGATGGGTGGATTGTGTAATTAATTGTATTCATATTTCATTTCGTCTCTTTGCTCTCTTTCAATTTACTTGTTATCTTTAATGGAATAAACGATTGGAAACATGAACTCATCTTGATCTTTCTAGATGAATGGTGTAAATAATTCATGATGTGATTGTGTGTGAATATTTATAGAGGTTAACAGTGACAAGATGCACACGCCCTAATATTAGTGAATTCAGTTAAAGGGATGAACTGATCAGAATGTTTTCCAGTGCAGGCAACAGCTGACATTTCGTTTAGCAGAAAGGGTGTAAACAAAGTCAGCGATTTGTCGGCCGAGTTTTATATTTGTACTTTTAAATAAATACAAAAAAGAAATGTTCACAAGAGTGCAAATGCTATCCGCTTTTTTTTTTCAGAGATGGATTTCAGGGGATGAAATCCGGCTCATTGCGCAGAAACCCACTTTCACAGTCAATCTACCCTGAATGTACCCTGCACTCTGATGTCAGACTCATCTACTTTACCTGCCAAAGACTGATGGCACTGAGTAGGGTTTATTTTCCATTCCCGAAAATTGTGTCATTGCTCTAGAAGGACTGCAAAGGGTGAAATGGTTACAGATACCTACAGGACCTTACTTCTTCGGAAAGATGAAAAGATGACTGTTTTAAAAAAATCATCAGGTAGAAAATTCAATGATTACTACCTGAACATTTCTGAACAATATGTAATTCTTTGTGTCTCCCTGCTTTGTATCAACTCAATGTTCCCTCTACAACAACCTCAGGCTCGTGATTGACTGCAGGGCGTGTTGTTGGCCGTTGTAAGCAGCACTTGAGAGATGCGGACACACCCTGTCACACACACCGCCATACAATTCATACAGACATACAACACAATGGGCGTTAGCCAGGTATCGCTACCAGCCCAGCATTCATTCTCCTGTCTTATTACATTTATTTATTTGTTTGTTTGCTATTTAGATTAAATTTTTTGTCCTCTGGTGCCCCGGTGAAGTTGCCTGATTGGGATCACGCGACAAAATCCTATGCGAGCCACGTGACTTGTCAGGGTGACCCTGTCCACTGTCGTGTGTCTTGCTTAGTGCAGCGGCGTGGGAACCTGAGGGCGGGAGGGACAGGGAGGAGGAGGGTGAGCCACCCCCTCCATAAAGAAACTGTCAGTATGTAGTTTCCACCATCCCACCCTCCTCCCAAAGCTGAGCAGCTTCCTACGCCCGTGTAGTGCGACATGAGCCGAAGAGTTATGTGAGGGATTCCAGATAAGTAGCCGTCATTCCGTCACTAGGGGGCGCACGCGGCTCTGTTCCCGCCGGAGTAGCTGATCCCTCCAACAGACTCCCACCGAAAAAAAAAAAAAGAAAAAAAAGAAAAGAAAACACTGAGGAAGACGCCAACGTTCGTGAGGCAGGAACTTCTTATTTATTTATTACCTTTGAAAAAGTTTATTTATTTGTCTACGTTTTAAGAACGGGTTTTCTTGGGAATATGTAGATATGTAATGAGCAAAATCTCAGCGTCAATATTAACCGCAGAAAAAGATCACATCATCCCAACGCATTTATTCTTCTGTTCAGTCCTGAATATCTGCTCATGAGGCACTCACAGACTCACAGACACACGTGTGTCTTACCATCAGCAAGTGAATTGTTTGGAGTCTTCTTCTGGGGATTATTGAAAAATTGACCAACAGTAGGATCTGACCCAGAAGTGAACTAAACGCACCATGGCGAAAGTCCGATAACGGTGATGACCTCTTAACTGACCTCCATCGTTGTGTCTTCCAGTGATTACAAATGGCGTCCAAGTCCATTTGTATCCGGGTGTTTGTTCTTCGTCGGAAATATGCCTAAACAGTCTTTGTGACCGAATAATCACAACTAAAAGTATATGACCCTCCTGATAAATACAAATGTGCTTTCCGTCAATCTTTTGGATGTGTAGAATGTGTGGAGTCAGGATATGAAAAATAACAACAATAATTCCCCAGAGAAGGACCGTTAACTGAGAACTGTATTCAATGTCGGAGTTTTTGATGACGGCAGTTCATGCGGTTTGTTGCCAAGAGCAAAATTCAAAGGAAGAATTTTTAGCTCAATAATTCGATATTTTGGCAATCCGAGGACAAGAATATTTTACATCGGCATTAAAGAACAGGTTCAAAAGGTTGTGAGGTCAATGTCGTTGACACTGATTACTTGGACGTGTAAGATGTTTAAAAAGTCATGCAAAGTAAGGGTCCGGGACTACTGCACCCTTTCCCCTCTCTAACTGTCAGGTAAGATTTTGTTGCTGTAGACCTACAACCATTAAAAGTTTTCGTTGCCCCACAGGTCAGTCAGTGCAGCACAATCACCACGTTCACTCAGTGCACAGTTGCAGCTAGACAGGTGAGTTACACACAGGTAACACAACTAATTAAAATTGCACCTTCACAATCGTTTGCGCAGAAGAAGCGAGCAGAGCCCCCACAAACCAAAAACTCAGATGAAAGTCAAAATGTCGTGTGAGTGAGGGAGGATGCAGCTGGAGAGTGAGTGCCGAGCCTCGTGATGTGGACGTCATCAAGACGGTTTAGGAACGGCACAAGACACCCACACCAGGAACTTGCCCAACAGTCGACGTGTGACGCAGTCCGTGTACCTGCTCGCCTCACCTGAAAGACTTTCAACTCACTGCCGACACTCGCACTTCAACCCCGCCAGGAGTCGACTCGCTTGGAGGCGAGATGCCAGCAAGAAGAAGAGTGGAGGTTTAGTGGAGGTTTATTGGATGTTTACAACCGTGGCGCTCACCCATCTAATCGTGTTTACGTGGTTACGTGTTATTTACGTGGCAGATGTAGCGCAGCTGTTACGACTTTCTTGTAACAGTGCCCCTCGTAAGAAACAGTTGCCATGGCGACTGTGTGTGTGTGTGAACTACATCTCAAGTATTTTCATGTCAGGAGGTTTCTTACCCGGTGTTGCTGGTGTTGTCACTGATCGTTGTGTTGTTGTGTAGGCAATCTCCTTCAGCTCCACGTGTCTAGTATTACTCCCTTTGTGAGTCAATCATCCAGTCGAAATTCTTTGTTGTTTGTTTGAAGCAAAATATGAAGTCGTCTACTCTTACACAGCGCTCGGTGATTTGAGGAAGGTTCCCTGTTAAAATGCTTCCTTCACCTGAAACCTAATGTCGAATGTGTTTTGTAATATTGAAATCACTAAAAGCATTCACCAAACTTCGTAAGGTATTCAACAGTATGTTATGTCTTTAACTGGACTTATATTAGATCGTCTTTGGGAAAGCTGGAAAATATTTTCGAAACAGGTGAGGAGGACAGCTCTGTTGTTCTTGTTTGTCCCAGCTCCGTTCATCAACGGGTGGATACATACTCTACGGGTTTTTTTCTGTGTTCTGAATTGTCTGTAGCTTTTTATATATTTCCGTTATGAATGGACAGTCTTTCCTAACGGTCTCCCTATCTTTCCACTTCATTAACGTCATTCACTTCAACAGTTGGTGTGGGTCCAGGTGGCCATTTGCACACGACTTGTTTCAACGAAGCACCGCAGTCCTTCCTTCCGTTGTCGCGTGTGACTTCCTGTTCCTTGTTAGATTGTAGCTTCATCTTGTGCAGTGCATAGAGTTCGTCCTCGTCCTCCTCCTCGTCCTCCTCCTCCTCCTCCTCCTCCTCCTCATCATCATCATCATCATCGTCATCGATTTGTGCCTAGTTACGAAAGCGTTGACCTTATCCTGACGTCACATCCGAAGAAGACAACTCTCCAACCCTGGAGGTAGAGAAGTCTGCTTTCTTGATGCACGTGGTCCTGACTACCAAGGTGTGCTTTACAGCCGCCATGTCAGAAGCCACGTGCATCAGCAACCAGTATGCAGATGCAGAATGGTGCAGAGGGTCAAGGACGGAGGGCTCACGTTCCTACCCTTCCCAGCATGCAACGGCACGCGCACACGCTCCACGTGAGGTAGATGACGTCAGCGTTACCGATCATTAGTTAGGATATTCGGTGACTAAGCCTTGATTATAAAGTCTGATACCCTTCCTCGGTGGTAATGATTCTGGAGGATGAATTGTGATTTCTCGTGGGTTTCTTTCTTTCTTTCGGTTGCAATTGCCCGTCGTGACATACAACACCTGTCGTTTCATCGACCGTTATCGTCTTTTTCTTTACAGACAGATGTACATGTGTGTGTGTGACATAAGCTCGGGCGTTCTTGATGCTCACTTTGAACTCATCAGTTATTTTAAATAAATAAACTACAAAACAAAGAAATAAACATTTTACAGCACTGTTCACGAAATAAAATTCAAAGACACAAGAAAAAAGAAATATTAAAGGTTAGTAAAGTAAAGTAAAAAAAAGTGATTACGGGAAGAAGACAGATATCTTCTTTATCTTTCTCTCTCCTTTGTTCTCCTTTTTTTTCTCTCCCTCTTTCTCTCCTTCTCTCTCTCTCCACACACACACTCTCTCTCTTGCCCGCACTCTCTCTTTTATATTTTGCACACGCATCTGAAATAGAGTTCGGTTAAACGTTGCATTGTCAGTTGTTTGCACATCATTGGCTAAACGATATTTTCCAGAGTGTTCTCGCGATGACTGGGGGCTTCCCAGGCAACGATGAGGTCAGAATGCTCCGGTGTCCCTGGACCAGCACGCAGGAAGCACGTGCACCGATGGAGAGACCAGCAGCTGTGACCATCTGTCTGTCGACACTTTCCTATCCTTTATCTTCCCCTAATCTTGTTTGTTCACGCGCCTCTCGGGGGCTTCTGCTACCCACGGGAGGGACGCTCGGGTAGATGAATTGTTTTTTCACAACACCGCTTCGATCTGCATCTGTCTGGAGAAGGACCTGATCAATGCATCATGCAGCTTCATCCGCAGCTCTTTAGGATGATTGTGCAGATTAAGAGAGATGGGGTGAGGTGGGGTGAGGTGGGGCAAGGAAGGTCTTCCGGGTGGTATCTTCACCTGCGGGTACCTCAGGACATGGCGCGTGGGTTACCGGGTGGTTGCGACAGGCAGACGGGTGGGCAGACAATCTGGCTCTGTCCTCCGTTGTCCTCCGTTGTCCTCCGTTGTCCTCCGTTGTCATCCGTTGTCATCCGTTGTCATCCTGAGGTCGAGATCGACGGTCAATACTGTGGAGGACTCAGCTGTCTATTTTATGGGGCTTCTCTCCACCCCTCCCTTCATCTGTTCATCTCTCATCTCGAACAACAAGAGTCCAGATGTACATGAACCCCACGTTTGTCCTCACGAAAGCAACAAGTTCAATCTTGTTTGCAAAGTACATTCAAAGCTGGAAAACTTTCATGTGAAGGATGGAATCACACTTTTTTTTGTCTTTTCGTTATCCCGAAGAAATTATTTTAGTTAGTATTAGAAAAATATTACAAACATTATAACTTTTATAGGTTTTGAAACGCCGCGGCTCCACGAGGAGTAACGAGGAATAAACTAAAAGTAAACTTTGAAACTACAAAGAGGCTAAAAACTGCGGATTATATTCAATCAAATGAACAGCGGATACAACTGATAATACAAACATTAAATCTAAATCCTTATGCACAGAAAAGTAGTTCGTAACGAGAGAGAAACGAAGGAAAGAAAAAAATAAAGGAAGGAAGGCAGCAAAGAAAGACAAAGAGAAAGCAACAGACTGAAAAAAAAAACCAACAAAAGAAAATTTGTAAAAAAAATATGGAATGAATGAATGAAAGAAAGGAGGTCAAAAGAAGAAGGAGGAAGCGGGACAGCATGGCTCTCTCACCATCAGTAAAAAATTAATGAAGAGAAAGAGTGACGAAGTATATTTGAAGCGCTGTGAGATGAAGTCCCTTAAGTCACTCATAACAGAAGAAACCTTGGAAAAGAAGAACCTTGGCAATCAAACGACCTTTTCAAAGGACCTTTGCGAGCACAGCCCGGTCAGTATGTGTGCACGTGATGTGCGGAGGCTGTTATAAAGAAGGAAGAAAATGTTGACAGAACTTGAACAACGACACCAGTTCCAGACACAGCGAGGGAGACAATACAGAAAAATATGGCGGCGACCTCCGAGTGCCTCTATACAGGTCTCCACCTCATATTCCGGCATGAACGATTTTATGGAAATGGAAATACGAAGCCAATAAATTGTTCGTGTGTTCATGTGTGTGTGTGAGAGAGAGAGAGTGAGAGAGAGTGAGAGAGAGTGTGTGTGTGAGAGAGAGAGAGTTACCTGTCTGAATGTTTCATCCACATCCAAATGCAATTTAAATAATGTACTTTGATAACAAATTATATAAAATTAGTTGTGCGTCTCTCTGTTCATTTATCTCATTAAGAGCTGTTTTCTCGTCTGTCGACTTATTAGATAGGACGATCGATTGATAATGACCTCTCTTCTTTTTTTTTTTTTTTTTACTAAAGCTCGGAAAAGCATCGTGTCCTCACAGCTGCGGGCTGGACCTGGCTGGTCACGTGATCCCAAGCTGCTTATGGAGACCTGAATCACGCCGGTGACACGCCGCTGGCAGGACGACCACGGCCTTGGAAGTGGACGTATCATCCATCACACCATGGAAGTCCTCCAACCTCTCTCTCCATGAAGCCGTATGGTCTGCTGTTCGCCAGCATCTTGCAGGGAAGATGGCGACAGGTTTATGACCGACCCCTCGCACGTAAATACTGCGCCCACTTGACAACATCCGACACTCGTCCTACGATTCTTCCACTCCAATTTATTTATTTATATTTTTATTTTTGTCGCCGTTTTTTTTTTCTGTTCATTCCGGATGTCCGTACAAGTGTCTTTTGTCCACAACCTTATTTCTTTATTCATTCTTTTCTCTTCACCTTGATTTATTTGTTTCATTCATTCAAATCTTTATTTCTTTCATTCATTCAAATCTTTATTTCTTTCATTCATTCAAATCTTTATTTCTTTCATTCATTCAAATCTTTATTTTTTTTTCATTCGTTTTTTTCCCTTGTTTCTTACTTTTCCCTTTTTATCTTGCTAATCAAGAAAATCCCCAGTGCAGAGTAATTGCCGCCCAGGTCCCCAATTAGTGTTTTCCATAAGACCCCTGCCGTATGTAGGCCATGTATATGGGTTCCTGGGGCCATCAATGGGAGGAATTTTCCTCTGGGCTCCCACAGATGCACTGTTGCTAAGCGGCGAGTGATTTTCCACGTGCAAGACACGTGACGAAAAAAAAACACGGGTATATCGGTATCAAGAACAATACGTCTGGAAGAAAGGAACACTGATGTATCAATGACAGAAATATTTAACGAGGACCTTAAAGACAGATCTTCTCTCGGGAATAAAGTCCCGTTAAGCTCAATATTTCTGGAAACAACGGAAAATTTCTGCATGAGGCACGTGATGTAAGTCAGCGATAGGCCGTATCCATCGATGCCATCAGCGATGAGTTTTGCCAAGGAAAGCAAAGCAGAAAATCTGGAACATCGATCTTGGGAACTTTTGAGTGATGTCAGCATGATGGGTAATTGTGAACACTTACAGCAAACACCTACATCTGCACAGACCCGGGAAGAAGTATTTATAGAATAACGAGCTCTAGTGAGGTCAGTCATTGAGTACAACCATCCATGATGCCATCAGTGACACGTGCTTTTAGAATCCTGTTTATTTGATAATACCTCTCGACTGTAATGTATCTCTCGAAGCAGATGACATCATGTGCTTTGCTAAACTCTGATTTCAACATCAAAGAAAGAGTCAGGAATGTAAGACTATCATTTTTGGGGGGCACTTGAAGTATATTATTGAAACTCATGAGACAGAAGTGACAAAAAAATTAATTGCTGTTGGAGAAAAACACACTGCAGGAATAACAGACGTTTGAGAATGATTCACTTGATACCAGAACATTGAATTTTTTTTAAATTTTTTTTTTAAGAATCCAATCAGACGACTTTGATAGTGAAATGTCGATGGATTAAAAAGTAAAAAATGATTACAATGATGCTGAAACATTAACGGCTGCCACGATCAAACCAGAAATGTCTGACCCCGATACATCATCGTCTGATCGATCCTTGTCCCCATCATCTACATCCGTATCATGTTCACAAACCTTTCTATTCACATCTTAAACATATTTTTTAAATTTCTATAGACGTATGATCTCTCCATCACTGCCTCCGAAGAGATGTTGTTCTTGCATCTTTCTTACCACCTAAAGATTATTACATTCGATTAGGAACAAAAACAAACAATGCATTACAGAAATTCAGAGACGGATCTGGAAGCAAGGGTCATCTACAAGTCAGACATTTTGTAGACCGTTGGTTGCGGATTGTAAACAAAGCTACTGTAAATAAAAGATGTATGTGCCACCCGCAGCTCACACCTAGTCACCACCGAGCCTGACCTCAGGAGACGGCCACGTGGCAGGAAGCGGTGCCAGAACGACAGCTGCATCATCAGTAGCTTCTTGTCACGTCAACAACCTGCCTCCGTGACCTCTCGAGAGCCAGACCACGTGACTCAACGCGTGCGAGGACGCCCTTCATCTCGCGTATCCGCAGTCACGTGTAGTCTCGTGTGATCAGAAAGCTGCAGGACAAAAGTCTCGTGATTTATCCTCTGTTTGTCTCCCTGTGTTTTGTTTTCGTTCTTTTCAGAAGTGAGAATTTTTAGCGCCGTCACATTTTGATGATTTATATCTGCTATCCGAGATTTTGTTTGGGTTTGTGTGCATCGGCATCCAGTAACATTAATTTATTTTTGTAAGTTATTTTTGTCACGGGAGACAATGGGATCAAATGATCGCCCGTCCAAGAAGATCCTGAGCTGGTAAGGGCAACAGGCGCAAATTTCAGATGATGGACTACGAGGGCATTGCACTGAATCGCAAACGTCAAGCCAGAACGAATGAGATTGTCTGGGGATGTAATATACTGCTAACAATTAAGATAACAATTCTGAAGATAGTGATGTCTACATTGACGATGCCGAAATTAGTAAACTTCATGCAAAGATCGCATTACTGTTCTCCTGCTGGTAACGTTGGAATAGGAGAGCTGGGGTGCATCAAGGGGTGGACAAAAGCAACGGTTCTGGTGAGCCAAGTAGTTTTTTTAATCAATGAAAAAATGACAGGTCAGAAGAAAGTGTCGCACACAAAACGATTTTTGTCTGAAGGAAGACAGCTACATGAGGCTTGAGGCCGGCGGTTTGTAACAATAAGACAGGAACATCTGCGGAACGCGCCTTCGCCCTCGCTTTCTGCTCACAAGCCTGTCAAAGTCTCATTAAGTCGTCGTGAAAGCTGCACGTGATCGCCCTCTGGCTGCATAACTCAAAGACCGGGCAAGAGCTGGCACGGGAGGACAATTTATCAAAGCCAAAAAACAAGCAGGTTAGGGAGACAATTACTAAATGTCTCTGAATACAACAAACACGCACCCACTCATGTTGTTTATTATTGTTGTTGTACTTGAACCAAAAGCAGTGAGAATGAAAGTAAATCTCCATGCCATGTAAAATAGATGCACGTATGTGTGTCTTGCACTTTCTTCCAAGAACTGCGCTCCTGTGCGAACGAACACACTAAATGCAGAGAGAGAAAAGATGGGAGGAGACCGTTTAGTCAACAGGAAGTAAAGAGGACTGGACTGTCACAACTCGCCCCACCCCAACAACACTTCTCCCAAACCCAGATAACCATCGGAGGCTCACCTCGAGGAGCTGTGCAAACGTCGCCAGCATCCTCCACTCACCAGCCTCTACCCCAGTCGGGAGGAAGCAACCACTACACAGCCGCTAATTCCGTCCCCTCCCCGCGCTGACCGATGGCCTCTTGCAGTCTGTCTGCAAACGCCGGGCCGCTATTTCTAGACTGACCGCCGCCTCTTGTAGGCGAAAATAATATCACTCTGCCACTCTGTGAGCCGGCTTTGGAACTGAATACAAGGTGGAAGGGATTCAGTTGGGAATAACGGTTTCAGTTTGGGCCAGAAACTATTTAAAAAATTTCTCTCTTTTGGTTTTCTTGTGTACGAGTGCACGTGTGTGTGTAAGTGTGCAGGCGCGCACTCAAGCTCAAGCTGATTGAAGAGGAAAAATAGAAAAAAAAAAATGATAATTATGAAGTTAATGTAAAGGAGCCACGATTTCAGATGATGTTGAACAAGGCGACAGCATAATTTGAAATAAATTTGCTTAACTCTTAAAAAGTCTTGTAATATTGCGCATTGTCAGTGTATATAAATATAATCATCCGTTATGTGAGCATCTGCAAAGCAAAAGGCTTGGAAGTGTGTGAGTCAAAACGGATGTAAAATGATCCATCTGCGACTGATATCTCTATTTACAGTTTCACTGTAGAAGGAGAAGTAGAGTGTAGTGCAGAGTGAAGGAATGAATGTGTGAGTGTGAGAGAGAGAGAGACGGTCAGATATTCTGATAGTCTTCTGGCCCAGTGTCATGGCGCTACAACATGATAATACACAATGAGTAACGCATTATATTTATAATGATCACTACTAGACTTTCACTTATTCATGTCTACACACGATATAAACAGAGGTATCCATAAGCCGTTAGTCACCATACCGCCATCCGACTGTGTATACTCGCAGGTACAAGCACAGATATGTATCAAGTCATTTGACACCATGTAGTCATGTATACACAGGTACAGACTAATATTTATCATTTGGCATCATGCACACATGTACAGGCAACAACATTTATCAAGTCATTAGTCTGCGGTGTGTGAAAAAGAGGTGTTGAGACTGTGTGTGTGTGTGAGAGAGAGAAAGAGAGAGAGACTGAGTCAGAAATATCAAGACACAGTATCACCTCTTCTCGACTACTGTCGATCTAATCAACGATAAGGGATCCGACATAAAGTTAACTTTCTTCCTGTCGTCTTGGTAGTTCTTTCTGACTGGTCAGTTGTACTGCTATAGTTTATGTCCACTTGACCATAGGTCAGTACTCTGTGTCAGGCACATTGGAATGCAGGTCAGAGGTTAGACTGGCTAACCTGTAGGTGCTTTGCAGGTTCCACATGAATTCCAGTTCTGATGAGTGGTTTAATGTCAGCAGACCACGAACCAGTTCTCTGCCTATCGACTGAGGTTCAGGTAAGCAAAGCTCATCTCCAGAATTGTCAAACTCCATGCTCTGCACGCTGGAAGTTAAAACACAAGAAAAGAGATGTATTAAAGATAATGTCTTCTTCAAGAAAGCTTTTTGCACAGAAAATAGCTAGAATCTAAACTTAGCATTTTTAGAAAGTACGTTCGGCTAAAAACAGTTTCAGCAAACAAAAGAGAGAGAAAGAAAGTTAATTTTATCACAAACACCATTTGTGTGCGTCTTTCACGCACAGAGCTCAGTGCCTGGTGCAACGGCAATAAAATGGCGCCAGCGTCTGGCCAAGGCTGGCAGAGAGAAAGACAGGATTGTTTGCCGGATCCTGCTTTCGCTTCTCAGTGGCCGCACCTTGGCCTCTGCGCCTGAAACCTGTTTCTCCACCCGTGTGTCAGTCCGCCTCCCGTCTCAATGCCTACCTGTCTGTCCGTGCGCCGCGTGGGCCTTGATGAACTGCCCTCCTGTCGTCTGTTATCAACGTCGGTGCTTGTGTGCTCCTCCGTGGGTGCCAGGGATTCCCCCATCGCATGCAAACGACCGTTCATTAAGTGAGAGAGATCCAAATCACGTAAACAAAATTTTGCCAGGGATTGGGGTGGGTAGGGGTGGGTGGGTGTGGGTGGAAGGAAGAGTCTGAAAATGTTGTAAACAATTAGACGTTAGGGACCTGAAAACGTAAATCAACGTTTATTTTTTTAAAGGACAGAGGTCTCCCCGTGTTAGACAGTAATTGGTAATAAACCAGACAGATTTGCTTGCATGCGTATAAACATGACACTAGTTTATTGACTTCACCAATCGATGTCATATTAACACCTGTGCGCCGGTGTGTACATTATTATTTTATTTATTGCAACTGGTCGATACATCTCCCATTTAGTTCACAAGACTGTGGGGGGAAGCAGGATCTGAAAACTCCAAACACTTTTAACTGGGGTTATGAAAACCGGACATTTTATGGAAGGTAAAGGCTGCGTGTTGCGCAACCTTCCAAATATTGCTACTTAATCTATATTTAGTAACATCGTGCTGTTATGTGGCAGAAAGTCTGTCATGTTAATGAGCATGTCCTCACAGCAAATCAGATGTCGAGTTTGCCCGAAGGAGAGTTAATTAATTAACTTACTCTGTTTACTTTGTAAATAAGTTCTGGTACAATTATTTAAAAGTTCTTTTAAGCCCGCCTTGCTTAACACACACACATACACGCGCGAACACACACACACACACACACACACACACACACACACACACACACACACACACACACACACACACACACACACACACACACACACACACACACACACACACACACACACACAAATACACGTGCGCACACACACTCGATTTCGCAGTATCAGTCTCACCATCACGTTGTGCATCCTACGTTTGTCACGATCCACCCGATATCAAAGTTTAGCCGCCTCGTCACGTTGCTGGTCATGTGAGCTGATGTCATGGCCCCTGGCAGGTTGCTTCCAGCAATGGAAATAGATGCTGGCTCTCGGGAAAACTTAAGCTTACAGCAAGTACTAGGACCTAGTAACCTCTCGTGAGTTTTTCTTGCGGCAAGATTCCGAGACTGTGTTTGACAATCTTCAGCAGCAAACTAAACACATGCATGGCTTATTTAAATGTTTGTTTCCAGCATTTACAAAAGTATCTAGATTTTTGTGATCAGTTAGTTGACCCAAATAAATTACATACTTATCAGCATTAAAGAGAAAATACACACACACATAGACAGAGAGAATTCAAAAGATGTCACAAGAATGACGTGTGGAGGATGCTCCAGCTGACAGATGTCTGATGAGCTCGATACAGAAATATTTTTACCTCCAGCGTGACTTGCTCGTCTCTGAAAATAGTAACATTATGCCATTTTGTTGTGAGTTAAAGTGCAAACTACCAGTAGACACCGACAGAAGTTATGGTCTCAACTGCACGGAGATTGAAAGGGCAACTGTTAACAAAATGTCGCGGTCCTAAGGGCACGAACTACAGGCAGATCCTGTCTACCCGGGCACAAACAGAATGCGCCAGTGGCAGGAGAAGGGCCAGGTCATGTCCGGGGGGAGAGTGATATGTCCACTACGTCATTGTCCAGCGGCGACCTGAAGAATACATAAAGCAGTGGTTCTTAACCGGGTTCTATCGAACCCTAGGGGTTCGGTGAGTCGGTCTCAGGGGTTCGGCGGATCCTCCGCAACGGAGGTCAAGACACACCCGCAATTCGTGATGACACTAAAGAAGGGTTCGGTGAATGTGCAATTGAAACTTGTGGGTTCGGTACCTCAAACAAGGTTAAGAACCACTGACCTAAAGCGATTCTTTACTTCATTTGCTGAAATAAAATAGACAAATAAGCGGTCTTTATTGTAGTAGCCTATAAACAAAAACTGGAAGGAAATTCATTTGTGCATGTCCATTTTTACGGCCAAAATTGTAAGGGGTTTCACATTCGCAAAATAGGGTGGACGCCGTCTTGGTGGCGATGGTGTCACAGACAGGTGACTGACATCACGTGCCTCTTACAAAACGAAAGTTTGGCTGCCGACAGGTCGGGCCCCGCGTGCTGAATGAGCGATAGTTAAAGTCTGTATTTCACATCCCTTTTAAGAAAAATTTTTATAGACGGCGAAGTAGGTTAATGTGAAAGGGGTTATATAAATACCATCCGTCAGCCGTCCAGACGAGCTACTTGTGGAGAGTGGAGCTTTCCCTTCCCAGCTCGGTTAGATAAAAAAAACAAATTATTTTGTATTTTTGGCAATTGTTCAAAGTGATTTTAATTATTTTATCAGATTCGTCGAAAAGAGAGTTTGTTTTTTATTGTTATAAAGACACATGTTCATCTATTGTAGTATTGTCAAGCAAGTACAGTTTTTATTTGGTAGTTAGAAGACGACGACCATGAAGTACAGCACAGGTTTCATCAGCTGATGACAGACGCACCAAGAGCCCGCGCCACAAGAATTACTCTGAAAGTCCTCCTACCTCCAGATGTGGCGCCTACATCATTGTAAACCAGAGTGAACCACGTCAACCTCTAGAAAATACAAGTTCAGAAAGTTTTGTCATCCAGTCTTCAGCTTATTATTCAAAGAGAAACAATGATTGTGTATAAGAGTTGTGGTGTGTGAAACAAAACTGAATGCAAACTTTTGAGAACTAACTGTGCTAAGATGTTTTTCCAGTATTATTGTAGTGTGCGTGCTGAAATCGAATTTAGAATTTAAAACTCGCTTAGTTAAACTGAAGGAAATTACCGTTACTTTGTGTGTGGGAATGTAAATGTTATTTCGTTTGAAATTAACTGGACCGGCGATTGGAGTCTTTTCCTCTTCGTATTGTATTTGTGATTATATATCTATATAATGAAACATTAAAAGTAGACATGGTCTACAAGAGACAGGTGCAGATTTTTCTGTGCTGGAACAAAAGAACACGCAAGTTGCCAAATATTTAAAGAGAAATAACTGCTTTTAACCAATTCCCTTTAGTGTAACGGAGGTTATTTCCCTTTGCTCTCCCCTTCTCCCTTTTAAAAGTCTTGCTTTAAAAGCTTGCAGTACTCAACATGATCTTTTATCGTGTTTTTATAGAGGATTTCATTATTTTTGTGTCACATAGGAGACATTACGTGCAAACATACGCGCACACGCACGCTCTCTCTCTCACACACACTAATGCGTCTGTAGTAAATGAAAAGCTATTCAAGAGAGATAACTCTTGAAACTCTAACAGAGCATTCCTGCTGGAGTTGTAGCTCGCTTCTCGTCTCATTTAATCCATCTACTTGGGCAGAGGAAAAACGCGTTTCTCGCTAAAGATGTATTGTGACTATTGAAGCAAAGAAGAAGTGACATTTTTTACACTTTCAAAAAAAAGATTGCAAGATGAGAGAGCAGTAGCAACGAGAAAATTTGTTCATATCGCCGTCCGTATGCAGACTTTTATTCTTTTTTTTCAAAGTCGTTGCCATCTTTCTGGGTACTCGACTGTATAAGGTTAAAAAATTTAAATGTTTCTCTTTACTGGATATTTAGTTAATTAGATACTGTGACAACATCAGCCTGAATTAACAATATGTTACTTGAAATTTTAAACTGAAGTAATAGGTTTGTGAAACTGGAAACTGTAGATTTAGACAATTAGTATATTATACCTACCTCTACTTTGAGACACTATATAAGCCATTTGCTTTGTTTCTCCTTTCCTTGCTTATATTTAAATTTAAAAAAAAGGTTGTTAAGTCTATTTTTACCAAATAAATCCGTCACCTTTCTCTTCAGTTTCTTCTGCTGACTGCCACATTCGGCCACAGGTCAATGCCATTTTTTTCAAGTGTAATTATCTAAAAGAAACTGGAACATATTTTCAACAGCCATTTTTATCCCACTAATTTACAAAAAAAGTACTGCATCATCTTGGTAGTTCAGCTGCAAGCTTTGTTAGGATCCCATACATCTTTGTCACCTCCCAGTCTATCGTAGGAGCTAAAACGCAATTTTTGGACGAACAATGTAATCGTGCGAACTAAGCTGACTGTGATGGATGAGCCGAGGCAGTCCCGTTTATCAAGAGTTGACCAAATTGCGCACCAAAACCGTTCTTTCCAGACATATATCATTACATAGGTCTGGCATTCGGATGGTATTGAAACACAATTAAGTGAGAATGTGATTTTTCGTTAGAAAGTTATTTCTGGTTAGTTTAAAAAAATGATATTGTGAGTAATACATGTTTCTAGACTCCTTGACAAAATGCTCTGCTTTGGTCTTCCTCAACAGGCCTGAAAGCGGGATAAACAGCTTGCAGACAACTCTTGTTGAAGACACGGTTCGACAAACTTGACAATGTGTTTTCTTCTCACCTTTCGGTTTTTCTTTGTCGCCCGTCACTCTCCTCTTTCGTGGCAACATTTAGCTGTATATTTTTTGACATTCTGAATCAAGCGCATACTTCTTTGATGTTGTTTATTTGTTTGTTTTTGCTGTTGTTTTTTTTAAAAAAATGAATAGGATAGTAAATGAATAGTCCTCAGAATCAGAGTACAAATGCAAAGCGAAGCACACTTTCACCTACGTGTAGGGAAGACCGTTTTAACCTCGATTCTGAGAACAAATGGCATGACAATCATGTCAAACTATTTCTCCAAACACGTGGCGTGGAGGGCAGGTGACATCACCCCAACACGTGACATGTGTCCATACTTAGTGCACAGGACGGGTAAATCCTCAAAGAATAATTTGTAATATGTGTCTGACACATCTCACGTTTCGATTGTGTCATCGCAAAGAAATGTGTTTTCAGTGTGGCAGCTAATGTTGGAAGTGCATTCCTCCGACGTCACACGCGCCGCAGACAGTTGGTCACGTGGAGTCAGCATTGCATCAGCCGATGTCTCTGTGTAGCAGGAGCAAAGATATAAAGTCTTACTCCTGTATAGTAAGTCTTACTCCTGTATATACTTCTGACCGTGAGTATCACTAGAAAAAAGCTAAACTTTACGATCACATTGCAGCGTTTCCTATAACTTTTGTCGCCATCATGTTTGACCACTGGAACGCGGCTGAGGTCAAGCAGGTGTTGCACGCGCTTCGGGTCCACGCACCGGGGTCAGGGAGTGCCTACAGGGGCGGAGAAAGTTCGTCAGGGCTTGCTCGGCCTCACTAGCTGATGACCCCGCTGGACCTCCGGCTGCAGAGTCATTGTCTGTGGGAGGGAGGGAGAGCCACGCCGTGCCGTCCTGCACGTAAACAACGTACTCGTCCTCCTCCTCCATTATTTCTTCCGTACGGTTTCCTCCCCTTTCCTGTCCCACGGTACACCTCCATTACCCTATGAAAAACCTGCAGTCAGGCTGGGACCAACCCACTTCTCACAGTAAATCTAGCCTCAAGTTTGATAAGGAAGGTGGGAGATAGTGGGGGGATGGCAACGAGACCATTGTTCTTTTCGTTATGGGGGATCCTGCAGTATTTTATAAGCTCCTTTATGGCAGCTCATTAAAAGCAACTGAAAGTGGGATTTGTGCGGTTGAGCGATGACAGTACAGAAATATTGAATGATGCAAATTATTATTAAGTGCTTCAACAGAGGTAACGGGTACGATCCCATTTAACAAAGGGAGCTGAGCAGGTATAAAACGAAATCAGTATTTCATACAGGATTTTTTTATAATTTGTAGCATTTACAGAACTAAATCAGTATCTTTTTACAAACTTGTAGCATGTATACAACTAAATCAGTATCTTCCACTGAAACTTTTTTTATTTTTTAGCAGGTACGTAAATAAATACGTATTGCACACAGGAACTTTCACAGTCGAGGGGAAGTGGCAGTTTCGTTAAAACTGTGATGGCATAAATGCGATTGTCTCCCTTGCAAAGATTTCCCCTCGGAACCTCATTTCTGGTTTGTTTTGTTTGTTTGGGTTCCTAAAATTTTTGGATGACAAGGGGCTTTAGGTGTGCAGGATGCAAAAATGCACTGCTTTTGATGTACTGTAGCTGTCAGCCATGAGTCACAGGGTTTTCTCGCCAAATCGGCCATTCCTATAAAAACCTTGACGTGCCTTTTACTAATGTATATATATATAAAAATTCATTTAAATACATGAAACAATAACTTTAGAAGGTTGCGCACCCTACCCACTCCCCTATCACACCTTAATTGCATTCCCCATCTCCACTAACACCAGCCATCTACTAAAACAAATTTAAGCTGTTCGGACAAAGGTCTTTCTCCTACTTGTGACAAAGTACCCATCGGCCTTCGTCGCTCTGATTCTCTTCCCACCTTTAAGTCCAAACTGAAGACACCTTTTTTCCAAACGTCTCTCTCTCTCTGCGACCCTGTCCTGACCACGAGCTTGCACAGCGTGTTTCTGTATTTACCTTGTGTACAAGTAGGTGTGTCTGCTGTAGAAGTCAACGTGTCTGTAACATGTGAATATAGGTGCATGTTGTTGGTCATACAGTTGACTTCTGTACATCATTTCTGTAGAGTGTGTTTAGCAAATCGTTAGAAAAGCGCTATATAAATGTTCGTTATTATTATTTACCCACCCGGCCCCACCCATTCTCTTTTTCCCTCACCTTCATGATACGGATATTTATTATACATTTATTATGGATATATATATATTTTCAGGTCCGTTCTTATCCCCCGCGGGGCCCGAGGCATAGGGCATGTGCGGGGCCCTTGACGCCACGATCGCCACAGTTTTAATTAAAAGCGCGGGGCCACAGGCAGATGCCTCGTCTACCTGACCCTAAGCACGGCCCTGTATATAGATATATGTAATATTATTATACACACACTCACCCCACACATATACACACCAATACCCTTTCATCCGATATTTTCTCTTGGCCAGTGGCGACAAAAATTAAAAACACTTTCAAACTACGGAATTCCAGCATCAAGAATGTCAGAACTCTAGATTGTCTGATTATTCACTTATTGGAGCTATGAACAAGTTCCTCCTTGAATATTGTCAAACGAGAGTCTCATCCTTTACTACACCCGGACAGCAGCGACAATGGTTGGCTTTTGGAGATTTTTAGAAACGGTTCCTGGAACTAATGTCTGATTCTCCCACTAGAAAACGTGCACAACTTTATTTCTGTTATTGTTCTTGTTCATAATATCAATAGACTTTTCTCGTTGTATACAGCTTCTGAAGCTAGTTAAGATTAAACTAATTCTAAGCTTAAGATTAAACTATTCCCAAGACTTGCATACCATTCTTGACCATGAAATCCCTTATTCTTTTTTCTAAATTTTTTCAGAAACAGTTTTCCATTACCAAGTTGGTGGAACAGCCAGACATCACCAAGACCCACAAGAAACATCACCTGATGTATCGTTGACGCCCATAGCCTCCATGCCCCATGGTGTCTGGAATTCAAAGCATATTATATGCCATCTCTGGCTATCGCTTAGTAATTGCTTGTATATTTTCTACCTGAATTTAGATTTTAGTGGCACATGGAAGGTCTGTGCTCTGTCTCCAGTGGACAGGTCTGTAATTGTGTGTGAAATCCTGTGATGCAGTACAGTCGTCTATTATGCTGTTTCCCTCGTCTGCTGCCAAGGTAAATGAGGTGGAGTGTTCTTTGTTACACGAGCCATTGCGAATGCAAAGGTGAAAAAAAAAAAAGAAAGAAAGGAAGAAAAAACAGGCGATGGAATCTCGTTTTGGAAACACACGGGGCCTCGTACACACTCAGGCCCTTCTACCTCCTCCCTTCCTACAGTGGATGCCCCCATCATCCCCGTCACCTCCGACAAGACGCTTCTGTCTCGCTTTGTGCTTCACTGTTTCCTTTTCTATTGCTTCACAGAATGTTTTTGTTTCTCTCTCTCTGCCCCCTTTCTCTTTCTCTGTGTGTGTGCGCTCGCTTGCTTAAAACCGTGAATATCTGTGACCACAGGCCACTTGCAACAACAGCAACTACAACAACAACCACCAACAACAACAATAAATAAAATCTTGCATTGCTCTGGCCTCCGCAAGGTCGTTGTATCCGTTGTCTGTAGACTTGTCTGGAAGGCGGCACACACCACCAAGGGTTGCCACAACGTTGGACGCATTTTTCAGTGACAGGTACACACAGGTAGAGAGAACAGTCACGCTGTACACACAGGTAGAGAGAACGTGCAGCGCGCGCTTGGCACGACTGACGGCCCTACGTCATCTCACGAGCACACCGCGAGCCTTCACGTCTACGTCACGTACAGCACGGAGCCCAAAATAACCGCGAGGGAGGGGGAGATGGTGGGGATGTGTGTGTGTTGGGGGGATGCACAGTTTCGTAGCCTTGGGCTCCAGATCGGCGGGTGGATGTCTGGCAGTCAGACAACGGCTGCAGCTCGGGGTCGCCGAGGTCAACTTCACCGAAGGTGTTGCCGTTGAAAGACTTCGCCACTGGCGTGGAAATGGTCAACAGGTTGTCGCTGCATCGTCACCTGACGGCACTGATGTCAACAGCGGTCAGCATCGCATCCCTGAGCGACGAACGTTTGATGTCATCGCCTAGTGTTCTCTAAACAACAACAACAACAAAAAGTCGCTGACAATCGTTCACCAAAATCACGCTAGGAATCTGTCCCACCATGCAGTGCTGCCATCGTCTGGCAGTTTTATTTTCCTTTCCTGTTTTTTTTTTTTTGGCTTTGTTTGTGATGCACGTCGGGAGCTCTCGCATGTTTTAGCCTTTTTTTTTCTGAAAGGTATATAGGATGTTGGTGTTTTCCCCCAAAACTATTAAGAGCGCAACTCGTGTAACTGTCGCAGCCCTGTGGACAGCACTTGATGGAACCCAAAAATTCTTTTTTCACTACCTATCCTCCCCTACCTTCTCCAGAAACCCACCACGTGGCCCCAGTTTGTCTCCAACTCAGACAGCACTTACAGCAACGACAACAACACCAGTCGCGCTGGACGTGTTTACAAATGAAGTTACATCCCCTGACTGTCCTCTCCTGTGAAGGAGACCTGGAGTGAGAGAATCTTCTCGTGGAAGTGGATAGATAGAGAGATCTACAAACACACCGATAACGATTAATGAACTATTTATATTCAGTATTGTCTCCCTTTGTTGTTTTTGCCCCCCGGTTGCTGGCCTTTGCTTCACCTCTTGTGGTGCTTGAGCGCTGCTCAGTGGTGAGGACGTCTTCTGAGAGGTTTGTCGTGGGAACACAGACATGAGGCTATTTATAATATTTGCTGTCTGCTGCAGGTATGGAGAAAAAACCCTCTGAAGATAACTTCAAACAAGCTGGCAAAGAAAAACAAAGATAATTCAGTCTACTAAATATAAAGAACTCACTCATATCACAAGAGTTCTTTGCTATTTTTATTTTAGAGATTTACAGATTAGTTCACAAGTTGACCAATTAGAATTTAATGAATTGGGTGAGGAACAGATAAAAAAAAAAGGAGAAGAGATATATATATATATAAAAAAAACATTTATAGTGCATAGAAAATGCTTCTTTCATTTGCGGGTAGTTTGGAAAGATTTATGTGTGCGAAGTGGACTGACAGGACGATTTGCCGGTGTCCACGTTGAACCCCCGGGGCCCTGCACGCGCGCATTGCAAATGGCGGCCGCTAAATAAGTGCTGCCCCCTGCCGGCGCCAATCAGTCATGAAACAACTTGTTGTTTTGCCGCTTATTACCACGGCACTGGCCAGGAAGCAAGTGTAATTTCAGTTACAGGTTGGGCCAAATCGCCGCCTGCATAACCACGTATTCAGTGAAACTCGCTGCCGCTGAAAGGAAATTGTTGAATACATAACGGAACTCGGCCTTGGTCACGTGAGGCAGTGACGTCATAGACAGCAGACAAGCCAGACAGGACTACAGTGCGTGTGAAGGTGTGTAAGTACCAAGACTTGGTCGACCACAGCTTTTGAAACAAGGATTTGTCATTCGGTGTAACGAGTGAAGATCCTTCAAGTTATGACACACGTGGGAAGATCCTGGGTTATTATTATTTATTTTTATTATCTACTTAGCGGCTCATTCTGGCACTCACGTGACCTTTTAGTCTGTTATTTAATTAATTAGCCTTCTCGTTCATTGTGATTTGGTCTTAAGGTACTGTAAGGGCCAAGTGCTGTGAGTATTTGTGTGTGATGGGGTGGGCTTGTAATAAAGTCAGTTTAATTGCCTCTCTTCTCCTTGCCCCGCTATTAAACATCTCACAGTGAGTAAATGTTTGTGTGTCAGCGTGATATTGTGTCTGTCTGTGTAGGGTGGTGATATTTGTAAGATGTATATGCGGATATATATATAAATACCAACTTTCAAAAACGTGTATGTATAGATAACTGTATTGATGTATCAAGGGATGGAAGCAAAAATGGATAGAGAGATAAATAGACAAGGAAAGAGTTAATAAGGGGCACGGAGGGAGGGAAGAAGTGAAGGAATGAGTGCAGAAATGGCGCTCGCAAGTGCAGATTACAAGCCTATTGAAGAACTTGGATGCTAGACTATGTGAACTACGTGAACTATGTGAACTGCACTGAACAATTAAGAGATATGTCACACTCATAACGAACAAGTTAGCATCCTTCCCCAGTTTCATGTCTCCTGGATGAAGTGTTGTGAAGAAATGTCGCCCAACCTGTCCAGAATTTGTGTAGGAAGGCTGATAACACGGATCAAAATCGTTTACGGGTCAGGAACAAGCCGCACTACACTTTGTTATTAACCCTTATGAAGTGATACACTTGTCACATCTCCACCTGTCCTCTGTCGCGGGGACTAAACACAGTTGTAACCAGACTCACGCCGCCAGTCTATAGGACTGAGTCTCACAGGCAGCTTATGTTTCTCTCATCACACTGCAAGGAGATGGTGCGAGTCTTTTGTAACTCCAGCATGTCATCTGTCTGTCTGTCTGTCTGTCTGTCTGTCTGTCTTCGTGTATCTATGACAACAATTAAGCTGGAGGGATGTTTACTTAGGTTTGTTTCAAGGTTTTGAGCACAGATGTGAGGTATTGTACATAATGAATTTCGGGTGTTTTATAGTTTTATCATTTATATTTAACCGACATCCATTGAAAATCGAATATTTTATCAATTCACACGTATACATAAACATCGATACACATCTACATAAACACAAAAAGATGCATTAAGTATACATATACACAAACTCACACGCACCCTCACACGCACGTCCACAAGCACACACACACACACAGATATATATTTTTAGCTCAGTATTTGACCTCTGACCTGTGGGGGCAATGTCCCACGCCGGGTGGGTGTCGATACCCACTTGACCCAAGCGGACTGTCAGCTTGCACATCGTCATGTGATGTCCGTGTGAGGTCAAGTCCCCGGAGACTTCTCGTGCTCCTCAGCCTGACCTGTCGCACGTACCCCACCTTCACCTGTACAGGGTGTGCGAGATAAAGTGCATCTGCCTCCCATCCACCCCTACCCCCAGGCAGTTGCTATTTCCGGCCGCCTGAAGTGCTGAGTCAGATAACGGTCCACAAGCTGACGTCACCAAGACATTCCTCGCGGGGTTCGAGTTTCATTCGGTCTTTCAGTTTGAGGGTCAGCCCACCCTACCCCCGATGTTTGACGATTGCTTGACAACGGGACTCCATCTCTCTCTCTTTCCCTCTCGCTCCCCAGTCTCCTGCGGTCGATCCTCAGCTGGCTGATTGATTACTGGGTGCGTCATTAATTGATGAAGTGAATGAAAGAATCTTATTAATTTTTCCGCGTTTATAGTACATTCCTCCTGGCTTCCCTTCCTACCATCTCTCCAAAAGTAAAAAACAATTTTTAGAAGTGACAGCGATCTGTTTGACGATCCTGTGGTCCATCACACCCGGTCTACAGAACTTCGTTAGAGCCTGTCTAGGATGTCAGTCAACTGACGAAGCTACATTATATCAAAGGTGAATATTGTATACTGTATCGTTATGTATGTGACCCTCTACCTACAGGTCTCTGAGTATAAACGGGTATGAGCGATGTTAAGTACCCCTTCATGCGACTACCACCCTCAGTTTATCTGATGTGCAGGAAACATTGACTGTAGTATAATAATCTGAACACTAAAACAAACAAGGAACTATATTATTTGTAACTTCCATTCCCACAATTCCCTGTACGAGTGACTACACACATGACACTGTGCGCCGTTAGTGTCAACTGCTCATCTAGTTCAAATCTTCTCAATGGCAAAACTCTTCTGTGGGTCCACAGTCAGCGTTGTTCTCTGAAACACCCACAAAAAGAGAGGCCAATCATTCCCCTCACCCTCCCCTTTCGATCAATTCAACGATTTCCCTATTCCTCGGGGAAGTATTTGTGGGGGAGAGAAAGGACAGACGACACACAAAAGACCCGATCTCTGAACACTGCGTGTATTCGCAACCGTCAGTGTCGAACGTGTTTCTGGGGAAACAAGAAACGTGCTCGGGCAAAACCAACTTCCCTCGGTGCGAGACTTCCTCATACACCAGCACCTAGTCGGTTGTACAACGATGACGCCGCGCCATCGGAAGTGAGACAGGCTGCGGACACTCCGTGCTCGACATCCCCGACAGGGCCTCGCCTCGTGCAAAGCGCAGTGTCGTCATTCATTACCGGTGCTGCGCTCTCGGGGGGGTCAAGTTCAGCTCTCGCGCGCGCGAGACGAGGGTTGGCCCACAGCCCACAGGCAGAAGGGGGAATCCCTCGCGCTCGTGACGCCGCGCAGCTGGCCCTATAAGCACGCAGGCCCGCTGCGCCCCGCGCCGGAGTTTTCCCATCGTCACAAATGTGTGTGGCTCATCGTGACCCACAGTCGTCGTCACACAGCTGGTCCGCGCGTCCTGCTCTCGGAATTTGAGTCTTCTGTTCGACCATCAACCCTCGACACCAGCTTCTGCTCATCTTCATCTCTCCTTCCCTCTAAAAAAAAACAAAACCAACCGTTGGCTTCGTCGTCTGCTGCTTCGTGGCTGACAGTCGGAGGCGGGGATCGATCTGCCAAGGCCGGAGGTACAGAAAGTGAGTGAGGGAGAGAGTGAGATCAGATGAGAGGATGACGCCAGGAGAGCTGATAAACTCGCCGCACTGACTTGCTGCACTCTACGCTGCGGCACACGCAACGCTTTCGCCTGCGTGGCAACGGCAACAAGAAAATTTGTCAAGTGCGGGGCTGAGAGTGTGTTGGAGTGAGAGACAGAGAGGAACTCTTCTTTGCGACTTTGAGTAACTTTTCTTTTCCTTCCTTCCTCGAGCCCCAAGTCGGCGCCGACGCAGGAAGACAGCGAGACGTCGATGCATCGGCGCCCAGTGTGTCTGCAGCAGCAACAGCAACAGCAGTCTGCGAGACGGCGTGCTGCTGCTGTCATGTAGGTGACACGTGCAGGTCTGTGACGAGGCTGTGAGACCCTGTGAGACCCTGCGAGACCCTGTCATGCATCAGGCAGCAGCGGCAGCGAAGTCGGTCAGTGGCTGTTATTAGGAGAGAGAGAGACAGACGCACACACATCACAGACAGCGCTGTGCGGCTCCCGTGCACCAGAGCCGCGCGGCAGACGTGAGACGTACGGTGGCTGCTGAGCACCGGGGTGCTTGCTACCCCCCATCTTCCTCCGGTACCGCAGTGCATCGCTCTGCCGTCAGTCAATACACGGAGAGGTCAGTACTGGATGCCAGTCTGCTGTCCACCGTCGATAACTGCTGCTGTTGCTGCTGCACCCACGACTTGACCGTCGCCACGACTCGACATCTTGCCAAGCCCCTCCCCGACCCCTCGAGACCCCCTCGACCCCCTGTGTGAGCTATTTGTGGCTCCGTTAAGCCCCTCACCCACCCAGGAATCAAAGCGGTCGTCAACGAGGGATCTTCAAAGGTAATCTCATCGAAACTTGATCAGAGGGGTGTTGTCACCTGTAGGGGGATACAGCCACCCGAGTACTAACAGCTCGGGTACCTCTTCTTCTGTACTGGACTACTACAGTGCGGAGCCGGACACTTCCACGGCAGAACGTGGCCACGTCGCTTTTCGGGCAACACCACCATCACCACCACCACGACGACAACAACGACGACGACGCCGACGCCAGAAGCGTGCGAGGGCTGGATGATGATGACGATGGTGCTGGGCGCTGGCGGCTGCGATTACGACGTCCGCTGCGTGGTGGTTGGCGATGATGCTGTTGGCAAGACCAGCATGCTGATGGGGTACGCCACCAACCGCTACCCCACCCAGCACGTGCCCTCCGTCTTCGACAACTACGCAGGTACGTCTCCTCTCGCTTATTGACTCCATCATCGAGCGTTGACGACACGTGTTGCCGTGATTTCATCATGTCGTTTCTTGCTAAATACCTTTACAGTTAAAATCAAAGGCTGGGTGTGCATGGGGCAGCCAGGGGTGGGGATGGGAGGAGAGATATTAATGTTTCCAGAAACCTGGAGGGTCTGCTCCTTTTTTTTAAATACAAGGCGCTGGTGTTGTTATGAAGTCTTACTGTTGATGTGACGATTAAGACTTTCTTCTTCTTGTTGGTCTTTCCCACAAGTGTGACTCAGTGGATAAATATTACACAGCCACCCGTATTCACTGCCCGGCTTTTCCAATGATTTCTTGTTCTCCCGCGTACTCGGGTACACGTGGGGAGTGTTTGCATCCTTTAGTTACGGAATGAATATCGGAGCTGCGAGTCTTATAGGTATATGAACTTGTTTGTGTTGTTGTTGTAGGCATCTGTGTCTGTGTGTGTGTCTATGTGTATGCGAGTGTGTTTTTCTGTGTTCTATCCCTCTATGTATGTGTGTGTGATATGTGTATCCCTATAAATGTTTCTATGTGTGTTTGCGCGTGCCCCTATGTGTATAGCTGTGTATTTTCTATTTTCTTTGCGATAATGCGAGTGACGTGTGCATGCTTATATGTATGTCTGCTTGTTTTATTTGTGTGTCTGTCTGTGTGTTCTGTGGTGTGTCTGTATGTTCTGTGTGTATATGTGTGGACCAGTGGCCTTTTGATCTCAAGCTGTCGTTGCACTATTCATCACGAGTTTCATCATTATCACCCAGTCATCTAACTGTATGTACCACCACGTCTGTCATCGCTCTTCTGACCTGTCCTCACCTCCCTGGTGTGGACAGACGATGTCACAAACGACCCGCGCTGACCCACTGTAGTGACAACCTCATCACCACCCGATGATTGCAAAGGTGGCAAGGCACACCGCCAAGTATCCCCCCCCATCATTTTTATTTTTACATTTCCTCCCTTTAAACTCATCAACCGGCCTTGACGTCTGCCACGTGCAGAGACCTGGGGTCAAGGTTCATCGGCCAAAAAGTGAAAAAAAAAAACTTTGACTGACAGGGTGGATGGTGTGCGTGTGTTGGGTGGATGGAGGGGATTGTTGCTGAGAAGGTTTGGTGGGGAGTTGGGAGGGTTAGGGAAGCAGCTGTAGAGGGAGTCAAGTCGCTGCAACTGCCAGCCACCCTCTGGTGGTGATGGAGGGGCTCTGTAGTGCCCGGCACTCACACCGAGGGACTATTTCTAGAGGGAAAATCAGTTCCGCGGGCGGAGTCGTTGTGGTGAGGGAGGCGACCAGCCAAACGTTTGCGGGAATCGATGGCTGAAGTGCGCGGACCGTTAACTACGTTTGAGTCCGTCAGTCAGTCGTCTGCCAGAAAGTTGGAGAGAAACAGTGCCCGCGAGACAAGTAGGAGGCAGAGACCAGAGAAACGTTAAGAGAAGAGATAAGAAGCAGAGAGAAGTAGTCTATGCTGTCAGTTCGGACACTTCTCTTTTTCCCTTTTTGATACTTCATTTTCTTTGTGTCCACCATCCTTGCCTCATTTTATACTTTTTTGGTTCATATATTTCATCTTACATTTCTCCTTTTTAACCTTTCGTTTAATCTCCTCTCCCCCCAACTGCTCTACTCCCCTCCAACACACACACACACTACCACTAATTAACCTTAGAGTAGGTCTGTGTATATTACAACATGGAGAAGGTTATCTAATGCGATTAGTGGATAACTGGAGAAGTAGAGGAAGATTAGATAATAGAGTTTCTCTGTTTGACAGTCAGTGAAGTCGTGTTACACAACAACCAAACCTTTAGGCTCTCCGTGTGTTAGTGTGTGTGTCCTTTGTTCTACTCGTCGTTAGTGATTGCTGGTAGAATCAGGATGATTACAGTGTGTGGAGTTTAAAAGTACTGAACCTAACTGTTCTGCTTCTTACCTCGGGGAAAATAGTAACAACAACGACGATGGCATTGGTGTGGAGGTCTGTGTACCCTGACTTAGCGGACTCCTGCTCCACGTGTCATGTCACCCACCCATGTTCATTGTTCACTGTTCCACCCAGAGTTCTCACACACGGTCGCCACAGCTAACAGCCAACTATTGCATGGCAACCCTTTATTGGGGTTTGTATTTGGCATTTGTGTTTGAGCCCAGAAAGCGGGAGGAAAAGGCGCAGGCACTGTTTGCTGTCTGTCAGTTCCTTTCCACAAAGCACGTGCGCTCCGCCAACTGTCCCCCCGGCTTGTGTGGGGGGAGGAGGAGGTGGGGGAGGGAGCTTAATAGTGATTGTTTTGTGATGGACCGGTTCTTAGAATGCAGCTGCATCCAGTTTCCATAGGCAGCGGCAGACGAGGCGGCACAGACACAGACACGTCATCAGATGCAGGTGTGGGGCGCGTGGCCGGACACACAACCGATCGGAAGGCGCTTCGTCATCAGTTAACGGAAACCATTCCCTTCTTTTTGCATGTCATTTGATTTTATCCTTGATTTTAAGACTATATCCATGCCTCCTCCTCCTCCTTCTCCTCCTCATCATCATCATCACAAAGACCATCTTCCCCGTTATCAACACTTTGGAAGGAGAGACTAGGTTCAGTCTGATTTCTGTACATCTGGACAAAGTATCAAACAGGTTTTATTTGTGAGGTTTGAACTGGGGCAGTTGTCGCCAGTCTACCGGCCACAAACATTGACTGTCAGACAGAACAAGAAACAAGTCTCCAGTCTCCACACAGGACCCTGTCTGTCGGCCATCTGTCGCACCACTTGTCCGTCCTAGGGAGCAGGGTTCACTTTCATGTCCCCGTCCCTCTCTGCTCCAAACCACTGCTCGCTCTTATCGCTGTCCCTGCAGCTGTTTCTGTGGTGATAATGTTTTATCATGCATGGACAATTCAATCTTCTCAAAGTCCGCCTCCTGTACTGTCAGTGTTCGATTGCGGCTTGTGTCTGTTGTAAGGAAATCTTTTTTTTTTTCTCGTACGGAGAAAGAACAGGAAATAAAACCTTAACTCCTCCTCCTCCTCTTCCCTCCTCCTCCTCCTCCTCCTCCTCATCATCATCATCATCATCAACAACAACAACAACGACAGTGAAACAGTAGTCAAGTTTAAGCCGCAGCACACGGGGCACCCACCAGGTCACGTGACGAGGGTAGATAACCGTTAATGAACCCCTAATGAAGACGACCTATGACATTAATTAAGACTCGCGATGTTTATATTTCACTGAAGTCGGTGCATCGTCTAACATATGACCTGTGTGTAGACTTTCCATACATACTCACTTGTCGCTAAAATACTTCGGTGGGAGAAGCAAACTGTGAGCATCACGAGAGGTTTGATCGTTTCTCACACAGGAGAGGATCGCACTTCGTACACGTGAGTGAAATGCATTTGTCAAACGATCTTTATGCACGCGCATTCGGCTAATTTCCTCAGTTTTCTAGCATCTTCTAGCGAACATTTCCCTGAGTAATTGCCTCCCCGTCGTGTGGACCCCGCCAAACAGTGGTTAGGTTGTTTTGTTGTTTTTGTTTTTGTTGTTTTTTCTTGTGTTTTTTTGTTTTTGTTGTTTTTTGTTGTTTTTTGTTTTTGTTGTTTTTTTTGTTTTTTGTTGTTTTTTTTGTGGGGGAGGGGTTTGTTGTTTTGTTTTTTATTTAAGAAACGCCGGTTCATTTCCTCCGACATAGTCTGCTCTTCTTCTTACCTGCACTCACGCATTCTCTCTCTCTCACACAGAGATACATGCTCTCTCACACACACACACAGACAGAAATACACTCACGCGCAGACACACCACAGAGATATGCGTGTGCGTGTGTGCATGTAAGTTTTTATCAGACAGGATGCAGACAAAAGTGTTTTCACTCTCGGATGTATTTTTAAAAAAAAAGGAAATTCAGGACAAAGTCGTGTTTTCTTGACTTCCAGAGGCGTCCTGCCGCTTGGCCGGTCATTCGTTTGTCTGTCAGTGCATGTAGACACAGAGACCAACCCACAGACCACAGTCTTGTATGATTCATTTTTTTTTTTCATTTTATGAAACTAAAAGTTACACCGAGAATGAGTCACGTGCTCACTCACTCACGGTGAGAGGTTTTGTGACAACTCGCTTGTCTCTTGACAATGACAAGTTTTATTCTTAATTAGAAACGAGTTGATAAAGAGTTAGAAGCTGTTTGGTCACCAGGATACGAGAACAGGTGAGCTCACACACACACACAGATACATGCTCACACACACACAGATACACAATTCACTCTGAAATTCTCAAGCACACTCACTCGCAGACACGCAGACAAGTTCTTTTCTCCACCACATCCCCAAATATCCAAAAGCATTTGTAACTGAGCATGACCGTTGTATTCCCAGTAAACGGCTTTTACTCGCGTGGGTTCATCTCACCTGTAGAGACATCAAAGCAGGTGTCACCTGCTGACCTTACCAGGTCGCTGACCCGCCAACACAATCCTGCCGCGCAAAAAAAAAAGGTTTTATTTTCATTTTATTTTGCTGGCGATAAAGCCAGAGATCGCAGATGAGAGCCTCCTACAGTCTGTCAATCCCGAGAGGTATAAAAAGCTCAGTAAGCACGAGCACCTCGCACTTACCGTTAGCCCTATCTTCAGTCTCATCACCTTGGGTATTATTTCAAGGTCCTCGTGCAGACGACGCACTTTATTCACGAGATACCCGAGTACACGAGCATTCAACCGTGAAATATTGTCTTTAGAGAAAGAGAGAATAAAATAAAGTCGGACAGTGCAGATACTGCGCCTGCCATTGTGCACACACGTGCAGCCTGTAGCAAGTCCTTTGTGTGGGTGTTGTGTATGTATTGTGTAGATATTGTGTGTATATTGTGTGTATATTGTATATATATATTGTGTGTATAAATTATTGTCCATCAGGTCACAGGCTGTAGTGTGTCGTGGGTTTCCGAAGTGTCGTCTGCTCGCTGATAATTCAATCAACGGCGGTTTCCTTGGGGGAAAAGAGAGAAAATAAAATTAGAAATCGTTATTTGTCAGATGAGCTCAAGCAGAAACAGCAGCCTCTATATCGAGTGTACATGTAAGTACATGAGTACAAGGAAGCAGAAGACAACGGTCGTAACGAAGGAAGTTTCTCCTTGTAACAAAAGTTCGCTATGTCACGTGATTCACAAAACTGACTCCACTTCTCCCACAAGACTAAAATAACTGAAATAGAAACAGAATTTATAGTTTGCATTGTTCCCAATGTTTCCCAGCTTCCGTTATCTGCTGTAACCATGGAACAATCGTACCGTTGATGATTGTTAATAAGGGTTAATGAAGGAAAGAAAGATTGAAGCAGTCGAATGGAGATAAAATCATCGGATTAGTTAGTGTCGTCGAAAATGATAAAAGCACAGAAGCCTACGATGACTGAATTGATGAAGAACCTGCGCCAGGTGAGTTTACACGGTGTTGCAAATAGCTAACTTGATGAGTTGAGAACCTGACGGCGGGTAGATGACAAACAGAAGGCAGCAGTCAAGGTTTCTACCCGAGCATGGCTATACACGGGTATACAGCCTGAAGTGAAGTATTGCCACAAGTAAGTGCTGAATGTCCAGGTGAACCTACCTACAAACTTACAGGTGCACGCGAACTGCAAGTACTAGCAGACGATATACGGGTGGAAGGACGGGTGGAGAGAGGGGGTAGAGGGATAGAAAAAGTGCGTGCGTTGAATTATTGCCGACCTCGAACCGTCGTGACCTTTGAAACAGATCCCAGGTAGGATAATCCTCTTTCTTTTGGCCGTGAAATGTTAATGTTATCATTGTGTCTGAACTCTGACTTACTGACTTACCCGCGTCACGTCTTCCTGGGGTGGGCACGGAGAGTTGCTGTATTGTAGTTCACTTACACTTAGATCATAAAGGTCATCTCACTCACATTATGTACCTGGGTCTGGCTGTTCAATGGACTGTTGACAGCAACAGTGTGTCGACACACACACTCACACACACACAAACTGTATTCTGTCTGTCCTCAAGCTGTCGGGTAACGGCTGGACGTGCGGTGACAAGCGCGGGTTCACACCAGGGGACAGCTTTCAACAGGTCTGTGAACTTTGACATTTGCAGGTTTTTAAAAGCCTCGTCATAATAAACAATGATGTAGAGTATGACCTAGCTGTGTAGCCACAGACAAGTCTTCACGAGACTAATTCAGTGGTAATGTGAAGGTTTGTTCTTAAAGCAACAAAGTGCCCAACCGTCAAATTTTCAAAAGTCGCGAGTCGGACATTTATTGGCAGGCAGGTCCGGACACCGCGCTGACCGAGTTCCAGGGTCTGAAACTTTGATCTCAAAAACTATTTTGTTTCCTGTGGCTTAGTCAAACGTTTAACGCCATTTCTCTATGCTAAGAGGGTGTTTAGCCACGTGTCAGCACGTTGATGGGTTTCCTAACCGTTCCTATCAGTGACTCGTATCTACGTCGGTCACAGTTTCCTCCTCTCACAAAACTACGTTTGTAAACTGCGCAGACACTACACCTACCTACATCCAGTTGTCCTGCTGGATAAATAAAGTTTTACCTTATCTGTCTTATCTGATATCTTAAGCCCCACAAAGCTGCTAACGAGACACGCAAATCTTCGGGGTACGTGGTTTTACGTGATCAACACGGTGTAGGGTAGTTTTACGTGACTCGCTAATCCACCCTGTATAGGATGTTACAGGGTCTCACTGCTCACTGTGTAGAATGGAGTGTGACAAGTAGTTAATACTCTACAGGGTGGAACATAATTCCCTAATTACAAGCTCTTTGCGTTGTTTCCATTCTGTAATTTCTTCATGAGCTTCCTCGGGTGCTCTCCAAATAACACACAGGGCGGAGATGAATAGTTACACTTGTCTTTAATCTGGGTAGTCGGGTAGTCCTCAACATAACAATATGATTGTATTTGGTGACATCCTGTACTGCAAAACCAACATGGCTAAGGTCATTAGGTCCTCATTCCCACCCACTCCAGAAGTTCCCAATCAGACTCATTCCTCCAGATACAAAAGTTTTTGCTAACCTGTATTCTCCAGAAACAAATGTAGACATCTACCCTGCAGCACATTTTCACAGACCTCATTTGTCAGTGGCTTCTGAATCAGACCACTTCAGTGACTTTCCCCAACCAAACTGTGGAATTCGTTCCGCGAGACAGTTGCCCGACACTCGGGTGTGTATCGACACTTCTAGTGCATCGTCTTCGATTGCCTCTCCCACGAGTACCCTTCGTCCAGTTCGCTATAAATACCCGCATCACCGCCGCTCGATGGAAGGGTTTGTATGTTGGATGTTGACTCTCTTCTTATGTTTACACACACTTTTTGTGTTTCTTTGATCTTCAGTTGATGGTTATGTCACTGTCGACTCCACTGGACTTGTGTTAGAACTGGACTGCACAAATGATGGAAGGAACGACGGAAATACTTGAAGCAGATGAATGTCTTGGTACAAAGCAATTTCATTTTTACTACTAGAGCAATATTTAAAATATTATTCTCTAAAGAGCAAAGTGAATTGTGGTATAAACTCTATATCTATATGTAAGTGTATAGAGAAAGGTAGATGTCTGTACACAGCCCCACCCGACCATCTACCCACCCGTATGTCGATGCAGTAGAAGCCCACCCGGAGCTCGCTCACCACCCTGTGTGGTGGTTGTCGTGGTCGCAGCGCCTACAGACAGCAGGCGGAGTCGCAGACATGTTCACAAGAAACGGTCTGGAAACAAGGAGTTCAATGCCAGAGCTGGGAGGAGACTGCGCTCCGAGGTGATGGAGGGTGATGAAGGGTGATGGAGGGACGGGCATGAATGCATCCTCTTGCTGCCATCGATTGGCTGGTTGCGTGGGAACCGAACTGCCGCACTTTCACACCGCAGACTCCGTTTGATGGAAAAATCGTTGGGGAGTGGTGCGGGCTGGGCACAACATGGCCGCGCTGTGGAGTGAGGGAGTGAATGAGGTCGCTGTTCATTAACGCGCGGGAGGTCAAGCATGAATGGAGATGTCATGTAGTGTAGTGGTCACGTGGTGACTGAGCTCCCCGCGCACACACACACACACGTGCATTTACGCACATACACGCATACACGTACACATTGACTCACACACACACACACGCGCACACACACACTCATCTTCTTGTCACGAAGCACGGCCATATAAAGCCACCCTCACTCAGTGGCAGCATGCTTGTGAAACGTGCTTCGCAAACACCACAAGGGGAGACGGGTATGTGAGGCTGGCGGGCTGCTCTTAGCATTAATTACAGAAATTCTTGCCACGCAGATGTACAAACAAGAACCGAACGAGAAGGAACATCACACAGACAGACACAGACTTAGCCAGCAGGCTAACGAGCTTAGCTAACTCAGTTATGGGGCACTAAACTAACAGACACTAACAGACACTAACAGACACTAACAGACACTAACACAGGAGGCGCAGCAATAAACCTGTAGTTTAGTGGAGACGATAACAAGGCTACCTTACCTTGCTTTACAGTCCGGGTGGGGAACGTCCACCCCGTGGCCATATACGACCCGCGAACACATTTGATCCGACCCGCCTTTGCAAATTTTTAATAAATCTCTTAAGCTGTTTCCATAGCAACATACATGTCTATGTGAATGATAATAATTACATTTTAAGGATCGGAAATAAAATAAGGATCGGCCATAGTGGGGTAGACACGACACTTACACCTGAGAGGATAGACAGGTGTGCTTATCGTCTACCTGAGTGTACAGTTCAGACCTACAGGTGTCCGACATTATCTTTTCATGGATTTTCAAAGGATGTGAAAATGAGAAATCTTGGCCTGTTAAAATATAATTTTGGTTTATGAGTTTATTTGTGCATGTGCAAGCACGTCTGTGTGTAGTGACACGTGAAAAAAATCGTCATTGTCGTCGTCGTCGTTGTTATCGTCGTTGTCAACCTTTAGTCCTGTCGACGGTAACTGTCACGGCCCTAGTTCATCGTTGAGAGCTATCCTTTGGGATCTGCTGGATGTCGGACACGTTACGTTGTGGAGTACGTCACCTTGTAACGTCACGTAGACTTGCATCAACAAAACAACGGACGTTCAGTCACGTCTCTCCTCCGATCACAAAACACGTCACATCGGGGAAACGCTGGTTTCGCGTTCGATTCCCTTCAACTTACTCCTGAAAGAAGTTTTTTTTATCTTCAACTCCTTGTTTTGTTTTATAGAAAATATCGTATGTCTTTTGTCGCGATGCCAGCGTCTTGTTGACGTCCCTCTCACGTCCTCTTTACGTGACACTACGTCGGAAACCTCCCGAAAAAGAAACTGTCAAAATCCTCTCCGCTCTTGCCGCGCGAGCTTTGGGCCTGACGGTAAGTGTGGATGACTGTACTGGCAAACCTGTGGAGAGCCTCTCTGTCATCCAGTGTAGTCACCAGGGGCCGCCAGGGCCGCCAGGGCCGCCAGGGCCGCCAGACAGATTTGTCCGGTGCTGGACAGAGCCCGTCAGGCCGGCGCGAGAGGAAAGAAATAGTCCGGTGTCTAGACAGACGAGAATCAACTCGCCACTTGTCGCTGATCCACTGCCCAGGTGGCAGCACCGTCTGAATTATAGAGGCTGAAGTGGCAAGGCTAACTGTCAGACAGGTAGTTCCACAGGTGACGTCAGTGTGACGTCAACGAACGGGGTTTACCTGTGGGTGTTGGCATATGTATCCCCACTTCCATCATATACACACTGAGCGGCTTGATAACATGGTGTAAACATTTCCATGTTGGTAAAGGCAGGAAGACCACAGTAGAACACGAAGCTGCACTCAGACATGACCTCTCAACTTTTGTCGTGACCTCTGGCCTTTATCCAGACTGAGAAAGTTCGATTCCACTGTGGTCAGACTAGTCTGGTCCTCCACCTCTTACTCCCGTTGTGAGACAGGTACACCTACATCTCACCCCTCATCGTCAGTCTAACCTTTGCCCCTGACATTTCAGTTTATTTTGCCTTCACTGACAGACTCTCAGCTTGAATATTTGTGTGAACCTGTTTGTTTCCACACGACAGTGTGTGTGTTAGTGTGTGTGTGTGTGAAAGAGAACAAGAGAGAATACAAGATGTTACAACAATCCGGAAAATAAAGAGTGAACAGTCCAAGATGGCCCCCAGACCGACTTCTATCTCAAGTTCATTAACTAATTATGTTCCCTCATCGCGAAAATGAAAGAAGAAATGAAATCTAATACGAATTTTTCCTTCGATGCACCAAGAAAATGTTTAATTAAGTTGGTTTAAGTAAAAGACCCGCCATGGGGAGCTTCTTGTTATTTTAAATTATTACTATGAGGTGATCCTTGGATTTCGTGTTGATGATGATTGTTTACCAAATCATGATTGCTGATTACTCATTTGTAATTATCGGATTACTGGTGATTACTGATTGACTTCATGTTGATAATGGTTCACATGGGTAATTATTGTTGTTTGGTGTAATGTTTATTATTTACGTAACGGTAATTATTGGTGAGTGTTACGACTTACTGGTGAGTAGTTATTTACTAGTGTTTATTAGTTTATACATGTGGAAGGCGGGTGGGTGGAAGAGGCAACTATCAGTTTGTTCTCCTATCGTCAATATAGACAACGGGGGAGATCAAATGATACATCACAAAAAAAGATAACAGGGATATAATCAACGTTCGATATTTTCCCAGAGCATCTTACTGCAAGCAGCAGCACTCGGAATGCTGCGCGGCTGACGTTCTGCCTCCGCGTGCGGCAGGATCCGGCGGTGAGAGGGCGACTAACGAAGTCACCTGCGGCATCGTCAGTAGATATCCTCCGTGTCTAACGATTTTATTTTCCTGGAGCCTGGCCGCTCCTCCACTTTCACATCGACCGCCGGACTCCAGTGTGGCGACAGATACTTGCTGCAGTCGGCCTCCCTGTCGCTGACCCCGCGCGGTGCTGCGCTGACCTCCGTCGTCATGCGGCGACTTCTGGAAACTTCCGCCACACGCACGTGCTATGAGCTCTCTGGCAAAGGTGGGAGGGCACTGGGTCTGGGGTGTGGAGGTAGGTAGGTGGGTCTGGAGTGTGGAGGTAGGTAGGAGGGCACTGGGTCTGTGGAGGCAGGCAGGAGGGTCTGGTATGTGGAGGTAGGTAGGAGGGTCTGCTGTTCCAAAGCCTGGACACAGGGTGTGTTGTATGGGTTCACCCTCCAGTTGTTCTGCTTGAGGTGGGTGGGTGGATCGACTGCTCGGAGACCTGGGTCTACTGTGTGAAGACAAATAACTAGGTCTATTCTCTTGATCCCAAATAATAAGGAACTACTTTGTGACTGTCTGTGGGTTTGCCCATTGGCGACAAGGCAGTTGGTCTCAATTTAATGCGGATGCAATTGGGGAACATCAGTCTTTATCAGTTAAGCCCAGCTTTCCTTTTCCTTTAAATCCCAAACTTCAAGTAAAATCCCGCAAAGAGATGCAAGTCAGCTTTTGCTCACTCATCCACTCAACCACACCAGTGCTCACAAAAACCAGAATTCTTTTTAAAAACTGGATTTTTTGTCGCGCAAAAAACTTCCAACTAAAGTCGTTGGCGACACCTGGCCGGGGGGGAGAGGGAGGAGGGCAGATATCTAGCCTTTGTCTCTTCTGTTGTTGAGAAGATAAACAAAGGAACGGATTGAATGTTGCGCATGTGACACGTGGCACGAGTGTATACCCACCTGGCAGTCATCAGCAGCAGTTCTCGACCCTGGGGGTCGCGGCCGCGGTGCCCCTACCTGCGTAGTTGGACGACTAGAGGTCGCCTGAGTGTGCGGGGGTCGGTGGAGGGCGCAGTGTGCTGAGCATGCGCAAAGACGCCGAGACCCTTGGCTACGGTCACAGGTGTTGCCACATGTTTGTATGGCAGTCATCTGCAACAGTTGTTTCCTGGCTGCCACAATCACATAAACATCACAGAAAAAAAAAGTATCTGTGTCCATAGCAACCTGCAAAAATAAACAACCTTACTCCCACCGCCTCCATTACCGGAGCCTCCCCTCCCCCTATCCCCAGGAAAGGGAAACCTTGCTAAATCTGGTTCTGGACTAAAAATAGCAGCACAACAGTGGCAACGTACACGTCATTGTTGTGGCAACGAGGCGGTGTAACGGTCGTGACTGCGGTGCGAGACTATGCAGCACCGTTACACACAGCGTTCCGCTCCGGTGAGTTCCACGTTGACTGGTTGAGTGAGTCGACATAACCGACATGGAGTTGAACATTTTCACTACTAACCAGGAGAAAAAAATGTCGTTAATCACTTGTACAATGTTTGTCTTTCAAACGCCGAGTTCGCCAGCTGTTGCAGGATCCATCCCGACAAATGACATCCGTGATGTCGTCTGCTCCGTCGGCGTCTTCAGACAAACGCCGGGTGTGGTGTTGTCGGAGAGAGCGACATGTAGAGATGGCAGCACACAGCTTTGATTGATTAATCGTGTGTTTGTGCTGAAGAAAATATAAACATTGTGTGTTTATTATCTCAGCATTCCTAATCACGTCCAGACTGCCTTAGAGTTCAGCTTGGGTCACAAAGCATGTCGCAGGGGTTGGCAATGGGGTTCAGAGGTCACAGGGCAGGGAACGACTCACTCTCGATCATTCACTCACTAAAGTGCACAGAGCGAGAAGAACGAGAGAACATTTGTCAAGTGCGGTTGTCATTGTTGTGTGTTTTTCCGAGTGTTCTCTCTTCACGCCTACTTTTCTTTTGTTTCCTGACCTCCTGTGGCTCAGCGGTTAACGCCTGTCTCCGATACAGGGAGGACTGGTTGTTCTGGGTTCAAGTCTCGTCTCAGGCACGCTGTTTTTTTTTCTGTTTGGCCATGATATAACCTTACTTGCTGGCTCGGCGTAAAACATCAATCATTCCCCCTGCCCGACCGGTGACCTCCGCTCAACCCAGTCATCGTCAGACGCTTGAGAAGAATTTGTTGTAACTTCTAGGCATGGTGGTGTGGTTACTACTGTAGGTCCACGTAGACTCCAACAGCACTGCAAGCACCGATCTCTGACTACATCAACAACACAACTCCCTCTCCCCGTCACACACACACCACGACCACGACCACCATCATCACTAGGGGCAGCCTATCGTCTATCGTCATCAGAGCACGCACGTACCCCTCTCCTACAACTCCCACCACCACCACTACCCCTCGACACACATATAACCCACCCGACAGTTATTATCTGCGGCTGAGACCGCCAACGAGACAGACTGATAATGGCCGACGTGATCGGTATCGACCTCGTTGGACCGTTAAGTGGCTGACTGCGCATGCGCTAGCAGTCCCTCCTCCCCCTCCTCCTCCAGGACAGTCTACAAGCAGACGACCAGCGAGAGTCGCTAACTGTCAGCGTCACAGACGTCGATGACTGCTCCTACCGCTGTCAGAATATTTCTCTATCACTGGTGCACTGTGTCTTCTTCTTTCCTTCCTTCATCTTCACTGGCCTCACATCGGCGTAGACCGACTGTGGCAACGTCTCTCTCTAACAAACAAACAAACAAACAAGCAAACAAACAAACAAACAAACAAAATAGTTAAAGGTATCCGACGGTGCTGTGCAATGGACCCCAATTGTAATACTTTTTCAATTTCTATAAATTGCTTTGTGAAAGGGTGTTATATGATTCTATTATTATCATCATCATCATCATTGATGTCGTCACAATTACCGGTAAAGAAGACATGAAAGACACAAACATTTTCTCGAGGAATGACCTGGGTCAGTGTCAGGCCGTTCACCTGTGATGGCGGCAGAAGACAGACGCCCACCTCAAGCATCTTGTCCAGGTGGCTGGATGTGTGCAACAGGAGAAAAGCAACCGAAGCTCGGCAGCCTCTCCAAGTATGGCGGCGCATCGATCATCATAATACATAATAGTCTTATTGTCTGCATACAAAGATCGCCGACTGTCGTGTGCAGTGTGTCGGACTGGCATCCCAGTTCTGTGACCGTTACATCAGCCTCTGCACCGTCTGACTCCGGCCTTTGACATTCGGGGTACAGGCGGCTGCCGGTGAACAGTTTAAAAAAAATAATAATAAATTTGTTTGTTTGACAAAAGTACTCACAACCGCTGCACTACAGGCCCTTCCTGATGTCATGACACAGTCACAGTCACGTGACAATAATGCGTTAAAATCATTCTTTGTAGTGTTGAGGTTGTTCTCATGACGATGTTGATGATGGTGTTAATTTTCTGAGAAACAAACGAAAATGTTTCCCATGTGTAAACAATAATAAAGCTGTTCACAAAAATCCATTATACGTAGATGTTTCTCCTGATACATACTTCCATGTCAACCGACACTTTTGCCTCCTCCCTCTCTCTCTCCCCACATACAGATCACCGATGGGTCAGGGTAGATGTACCCCGCTGACTTTGCTACCCTGATTTGTTGGGGTGTGCACAGTGGGTATGGCAGTCTGGTGGTTTGTATTTGCTGTAGTGTCTTCAGTGCAGTCATCGCCACGTGGACCTCACAGTGACCTGCTGTCAGGAGGTCACCATGCTGACCTTTCTCCTTGCGTAACTTCTTTCTGTCTTCTTGTGCCGGTGACCTTTGACATTATGCAGGCGGTTTACCCACAGCAACGACAGGGCGTGGCCTGCTGCCTCCCTCCTCTCCCTCCCCACCATCACACATACACACAACTTCTGTACATGTACAGGGCGTCAGCACTTCCATCAACACGTGTGGCAACCATCAGACGCAGGTTGCTGCTGCAGACAGCAGGTCGTGTCACGTGCCCAGGGGAGTTCATAAAAAGAAAATCACATCAAACTGTTTGTGATTAGCTCGCTGACGAGTCGGGGAAAGTTTAATGTTGCACGACTAACTCGTTAAGTGAAAGGTTAAACGCTTCCAACGGATTGAAACCTTCACATCGTCTGTCTGACTTGATGAGTGGACGGTTAAACAACGAATTAAAACCTTTGTGTAGTTTGTCTTTTTTCTTAGGTGAAATGGTAAGATCTTACAAATAATTGTAAACTTTTTTACATTGTATATCTGACTTGTTCAAGGCTAAACACTCACGAAGAATTTAAACTCAGATGATGTGTTGAACTTTCTGAATAAAGTAAAATACAAAACAATTATATAAGTATGTAAACATCCATGTTAGTATGAACTCCTTAAAGACAAAACACTCACAAGTGAGACATTCCAGGTGCAGAACTCGTTAAGTGGAAGTAAACATCCCAAAACTTCAACTGACGAATGTAGCATGACTCGAACCATCGTTGTTCGCCTTACAGATGATAGATAATGCTAGAGAGAGGAAATCACAGATGATACTCGTGATAGTCAGAGATAATAGTACAGTCGATGCTACAGGAGGGAGGTCGCAGAAGATGCCACGGGAAAAATAAAATACAAAGCCGAGCGATTGTGGAAGAGAATAGTCAGTACCAGGAGGGAGAGACAAACTCACTCTTCTCAAAGACCAGTGAAAAAAACCAACTAATGCTATCCTGATTACACATTACTACAGTTTAGGTTAAACTGAGTTTACTGGCGAATGCCATGACAGATAAGAAGATAATACCGACCAGAGGGAGGTGGAAGATTATCAGGACTCAACACGACGACAGTTTCTAACAGGAAGACACACAAAGAATGGCCTCCATCACATCAGACTTCGCAGGAAACGACCCACTGACCTCTCGCACGATCCGTCCTGGTCTCCCTGCACCTCGCCCACTCCTTGCTGGCCCTTCGATTAGGTTTTGTTTGTTGATCAAGTCGCCAGCAAACAAGCTTCTTTACAAAAAATAAAAATCACAGACTAGTCTTTATTGGGCGATTATCTTCTCGCATCATCATACACATCGTGATTCTCTGTCTTTTAAAGAACCGTTTGTGTCAACTTGGACAAGACACGAAACTGCCCTTCAGTCACTCCATCCTGGGGTGGGATGACTGTTATAGTGTGTGCACCCTGGTGTGGGTTGAATGTAGACCCAGTTTGAATGTAAGTAGATTCCGACAGACGACAACTCGACCAATAAAATACTGGAGGAAGTTCAACCCAGGTCGACCTGCTATCGGCTTTGTGTTTGGACATAACAGTTTGATGTCTACACCCGGTGATGTAACCGATACCTGTGCCATCACTAGACGTCATGATGTTATAAATAGCAACAGATGGAGGCCATCCTCGGACAGGTGTCCACAGTGTGTGAACATGAACACGTGCAGAGCTCGGGCTGCGTGTGTGAGTGTAAGGAACTTGTTGGTGATTGGGAGAAGTAGCGCCCTGGTGTCTGTCTCTGTGTCTTCTTTGTTTCTGCGTGTCATGACATAACCAGTGTCTGAGTGTCATGACATACTAGTGTCTGTCTCTGTCCTGAGTGTCATGACATAACCAGTGTCCTGAGTGTCATGACATAACCAGTGTCGTTGTCTCTGTGTTACAGGAACTGTGCGGGTGGCCGGTCGCGAGCTTCACCTACAGATCATCGACACGCTAGAGGAGGTGAGTACTAGTCACTCCACGTCAGGGTAAGTCCATCATTTCAGTCACATACCTTCAACATTATATCTCATACAAGCACGGCAAATAATAATAATAACACTAATAATTATTGTCATCATCGTTGTCATCACCCATCATCGTCACCACCAGAAGGCAGCCGGTTGCGCGAGTGATGATGGATTCAGGAGAGTGCACTACAAGAACCTCGAACTATTCAAGCGCCCGCACGTACATACACACTCACACACACACTCACAAACACACACTGTCACACACTCACACACACACACTAAAATACCGAGTAATACTCGTACAGACATTCTCGGCGTGTGGCTGGTCTGTTCGAAGATTGACAATGTGGGACTACTGTTTGTTACATGCGCTGCTGTTTGTGTGGTGAGGATTGTTTGTGTGCTCAGCTGATGTTGTCAACAATCAATAAACAACAACACGTTCTTGACCTACTTTCATCGGAACGAAAGGAGCCCGAGCAGACAAAGTGACGAAGTACCACAAGTACCAGTATTTAGCCATCTTGTGCACATGCGCAGTTCCATCTCCTGCGCCATCAACACATCAACAGTTCTACAACACAAAACAACAGATATCTTTATCTTTTTTTCTCTACAACCTGGTAGAAAGAGACGCAGTTTTTTTAATATTCTAAAGAATTCATTTATCTAAAGTCTGTGACACATTTTTGTAGATGAACTTAACTACCACGTGTAGGACCTCGACAGGGGGAGTTAGAAGCAGTAGATGACTGGCTGGGGGTAGAGGTCAAGATTGTCTGTGATTGCAGTTTCTACTTTTCCCAGCTAGAAAAATGAATCTGTGAATGTACTTTAATGATGAACTTGATGACAAGGAGAAAAACAAGCTTGCCCTCAGTTGACAAGTCTGCTCTCGCCTCTTATAAGATTTCAGTTTTCCGTTAACAGGACAAAGTGAACGTTCTCCCTGTGTGTGGGCACGTTGACAAACACATTTACACGAAATAACAGAAATAAGAAACATTTCGCAGATGTATTTTTAAATGAAAATTACACAGAAGGCACTTGTCTGTGATATGTTGTTTGTGTGAGGCAAAACCTGACATTTGTGGTGAATACTTGTCATAGGATGCTTCTATACTCTATACATGTCATAGACTGCTTGTATGCATGTCATAGAGTGTTTCTATACTCTATACTTATCATATAATATCTCTATACTCTATACATGTCATAGAGTGCTTATATACTCTATCCCATATATCTCTATACTCTATGCATGTCATAGACTACTTCTATACTCTGTACATGTCACAGTGCCTCCACACTCTATCCTCAATGTTGGGAACTGGGTTTGTTTGCATGGCATGCGAGGGTTAGACGTAGACTAAAATATTTACAAGAGGTAACTGTGTCCCATTGAACACTGGTAATATTTCCGACAACTGAGCGTTCATGCTTGAAGACAGTTTTAATGTAGTCATGGATACTGCCATGTGATATGGTTGTCACGGGCAGGTCACGAGAATGACATCAAGTAGACAGGCGGTGGAATGATTAGCATGGAGATAATGACAACTAAAGGTTACTGTTAGAGAAAGAAGAATGTTGAACAGGTGATGGTGAGAAGAGAACCGCGAGAGACAGGACACAGAAATTAATGGATGTTTGATGACGGGTAAGAAGCAAAAAGGAAAGAGCGGGGAAACATATGGACCTGGCATCACTTGTACAGTCTCTCTCTCTCTCAATCACACACAGAGAGAAGGAGAATAGGGTTTTATGCCAATCCAACAACTAGTGCTATATCACAGAGAAGCAGCTCTGTAAACAGCCCGGTAAACAAACGCCGCACGTGTGGAGAGAGAGATGGAGAGAGACGGAGAGAGTGAGCGGTGCTCCTGACTCGTTGCCTGGCAAATCACACGATCCATTTACAGGCAAGGACGGAGGCTGTTGCCATTTTTCGCCAGTCCCCCCCGTGTGTTGTCTCTGTGTGTCTTGGCCACCCCACACCTCTCCCCTAAGTGTGATGTAACAAGAAAGTCAGAAGGAAAAACGAGAGGAATGTAAAACGTGTTGAGTTTGATGAACCTCCCGTGAGGTGAGTAGAATCTTCGCAAGTACCTCCAGCATCCTCCCCAGTACCCGCCATGCAGCTGCTCGCCCTGCGCACCCCATCCTGGCATTCCTGCCTGCAGGTTGCAGCGAAATTAGGCCGAGGTGGGTACCTCCTCCTCTCTTCCTCCTTCTCTCCCTCCCTGCCGTCAGGTGAGAAGTCAGTCTGCGAAGTGCGGGAGGATTTGCAACCGCCGCGTGCCGTAGCGAGGCTGGCGAAGTCATTTAAGAATATTTTATGCGTCCCGTAAGTGGAACTCAAGTATTTCCCTCTCTGTCTCTCCTCACAGGCATTTCGTTCTTCCTTCTTCTCACTTGTCAAATGTTCAGCAGGTTAGACTGAAGTTGTTTACTGATTGTTTGTTTCCCGGTCTGTAATGTGTAATTTTGTTGTTGTTTCTTTTTTGGTTTTTGCTTTTTTTTTGTTTGTTTGTTTTTTGTTTTTGTTTTTGTTTTTTGTTTTTGTTTTTTTTGTGTGTGTTGTTTTTTGTTGTTGTTTTTGTTTTTGTTTTTTTTTTTGTTGTTTTTTTGCTTTCTCTCGGAGTCTTCCGTTTCATAGAAGCATTTCTTTAAATTGACTGTAAATATATTCAACAGCCTTATCAAAACAGGTTCTTAGCACATTTAAGGTAATATTCAGGATGTATCAACATAAATATCTAACTTTGTCAATGTCAATATTTTATTTTTATTTCCGGTACTTTTGTGAGCCAGTCTCAAAGGGTCTGACCGTCCGCCCTTTATTTATGTAAATTTGTAGAGGTGGAGAAAGACAGATGACAAATCCTCCATTACAAACTGCTACACCTTTGAGTTTAACTCCACAGGTGAGGAACCGGAGCTGTTAGTGAGTTCTTACTCAAAGTCCGAGCGAGTCATGGCGAGCGATGGAATGTTTCTTGTCCATAATCCCCTCCTCCACCTCTCGTCGCTGCTTCCTTAATTAGACAACGAGTTTTAATTAGACAGCAACTCTTAATCCCCGAAGTTTTAAGCAGGAGCCTTCTTAGTCTGATGTCGGTGTTTACAAACAGAATCATTCTGGGGAAAGAAGAAGATTCAGCAAGTCCGTTGCCATGAGTAACGACCATCCACACCGACACGCCCAATTTCAGTCTCGGATTCTTGGCTTGAGTCGCTCGTAACATCTTCCTCATAGCTTCCTGGCGATTCCTCTCCTGACGAGAAAAGCGACCGTGCGGCTGGAAATAGAAGCAGGGAGGAGGGTAACGACCTATTACCCAGCGACTAGTCTCTGGCAGCCAGCCAGTGCACGCTCGGCAACGCACTGACACGACTTGCAGACACCAACGGCACCGGCCCCCAGCGCGAGCCCTCGGCTGCATTCTCACCCGCAATTAATTCTGTATAATGAATGCTGTTATTAACGGAGAGGTGGCAGTCAATGAAGACAACCCGACGACATCGAAGAAAAGGAAAGTAAACAAAAATAAAGTTATTGATCCTGTGAAGAAGGTGTGGTGGCCATGGCGAACGTTGTAGGTTGGGTGTGATGTACATCATTGCTAGGGTAGCTCTGTGGCTTTTTACTCTAGAGAGAGAAAGAAAGTTCCTGCAGTTCCAGAACCTTCTTTCGTTGCTGATGTCTTCCCCTTTTTTTTAAAATTCTTTCCAGACTTAACCATTAAAAAATTCGAATGTTGTCAGCTGATAGCCGTCCAGTCCGTCTGTGTTATTCCAGTCGCATGCAATTTTAAATTCCTTTCGAAATTTCCAGAAGACAGTCTTGTGATCAAACCTTGTTTTTTTTGTTTCTGTGGTAGATAAAGGACTTACACCACTGACCGACTTAATGTCGCGGTGCCGGGCAGATGCAGACTTACCGTTGCTCCATTGATTAGCGACCTTTGTTAATGACTATTTTAGTAACGGAGCAGCTCGCGGCCTGCAGCCCGTTGCACGGATGGAGAGAAAAATCAATGCGCTTCCTCCTACACCGCGGTTTGTGTGTCAATCAGTCATTCAGTCTCTGTGTCTGCAGACGTGCGTGTCCACCAGGCATGTAGGTTTGTGCGTTCGTGTGTGTGTGCGCGCGCACGTGTGTTCGTGTGTTCGTTCGTTCGTTCGTGCGTTTTAATGTCTACTATGGTTTGTTTTGCATCGTTTGCAGCACTCTTATTTTTTTAGCCTCCTTTTTTTAAGATGAAGCCGTGAGAGAATGTGACAGCCCTGCAGTGTCCATGTCTGTGGGTCGGAGTATGCAAGGGAGACAATGCAGTTTGCTCTCAAAGGGAGGGAATTGCGATGCAGTTGACATAAACTAAGGCGGGGGAGAGTAGGGGTGTGGGGATGTAGGGGATGGATCGTCTTCATCGCCATACAAAAATCTCCTGTGCCATATGTTTGGTCAGTGCGTCCCTTGGTGACACTGCCCGACCGCACTCGTCTCTCCTGTGTCATTCTCAAGGGTCAAGAGGTCGCGAGTGTCAGCAGCAGCAGCACCCCGCCTCCTGCTCTCCTGAGTGGCGGGGGATGATGCTTGAGTGCGTGCCTGTGCATGCGATGTGTGTGTGCGGAACGGAACTGTTCGTTTAATCACGGAATATACTGTTTAGCTTCTCTCTCATTTTTCACTCTCTCTCTCTCAGTTTGTTCATTCTTCCTTGAACATTCTAGTTTGTGCGTAAAAACACGGACTCACACTTTCTCTCTCATGCACGAACGACTGGCACGTGATCTGCTGCATGCCAGCACGGTCAGGTAAACTGATAATAGTTCATCAGCTGCTAGGTGTAAGAGCCAGCGAGTGCGATCGTGGACTGGTAACCTGTTCGACGATTGCAATCTTCTCAGTTGGAGAACAAGGGATAGAGTAGCGGGGAACATTGGAAAGGGCTGGGATAAAATTGGTGTTTCTCCCCGAGCCAGCAATTAAAACTATATCAATGCAAGGCAAACACCCTGTAAACAGATGCCACATGCAGAGAAAAAAAATCACGCCCGAGACGAGAGCTGAACCCAGGGCAACCAACCCTCGTTGACAGGCGTTAACTGTTGTGCCACGTGACCTCCCGGGAAGGTTCAGGGAGGACAAGAGGAGCAGACAAGAATAAACACACATACACACACAGAAAGAACATATTTACTACTCCAGCCTGCCACTCTTCATTAGCAATGACCCAACTTACAAGCAACAACAACACAACAACAAGGATGCTCACGAAGATTTTTTTTTTCCCGGTGAGAGGAGATGGCGGATAATACCGAGCGTTCCTTCCCAATACCAACGTGTGATTACTCAACTGTTTATGCAATCTGAGCCGCCAGTTACACAATCTGTCAGGATTCCATGCCGAGGACTCGCAGACACCCAGAGAAAGTGAAGACCTAAACTTTGCAGCCAAACAGATGCGCATTTCGGGATGCAAAACATTTCTGGTTGTGCGCATGACAGCGATAAATCCGGGCTCCTGCCTGCTCCCCGAAATTAGTTCCTTTTGCTTTAATCTTCTTTTTTAACACGGCCTGTCTGTTTTCTTGAGATATCTAGATTCGAATCCGACCCGAGCAGGCAGCTCGTCTGTCAAATTAGCAGATAATGTCAGAAGCTCTCTTTCTCTTTCTCTCCTCCTTTCTCTCTTTCTTTCTCTCTTTCCCTTATGTGTGTGCGTGAATGAGGAGAGATCGTGAATGTTCTATTTGATTCATATCCTCTTCTAATCAACCTTCATGCATACTTCTTGACTAAGTTCGTGTCGTTCCAAAAAAAAAAAAAAATAAAATAAAATAAAAATAAGTTAACCTTTGGTGTGCTGTGGGGAAGCCTCTCTCCACAAATATCTGTGACGTGGAGCACGTGTGACATCACATTAACTGTTTTTTCCTCTTTTCATTTGTCTGGCAGGAAGAGAGTCCCTCTGTTCGACTGAGCGAATATCCAGGAACAGACATTTTTGTCGTCTGCTTCTCCGTGGTGCGGCCGGAGTCGCTGCAGAACGTGGAGGACGTGTGGCTTCCGGAAATCCGCGCGCATGCGCCCCACACGCCGTTCATCTTGGTCGGAACCCAGGCGGACCTGCGAGAGGTGGACGAGATCCTCGTCATGCTGCGCGAGAAGGGTCAGCAGCCAGTCTCAGCAGCCCAAGGGTCCGGAGTGGCTCGGAGACTGGGGGCGGCCTGCTACATCGAGTGCTCGCCGGGTGTGGAGAAAAAACTCCGCAAGATCATCAACTCTGCCATCGCGTCGGTACTGAAAGTGAAGGATCCTTCTTCTAGCAATGGCCACAAACCCTGCACCATACTGTGAATGGTCGGAAGGAAGGAAAGAAGAAGAAAAAGAAAAAAAAAATCTTGATGACTTCATTCTGAGGATTCGAACTCGAGTTACTCCAATCCGCTTGCCGTCTTCGACACTGTGAATCATACTCATCTGGGGTAATATTAAGTTCTCTTCCCCAAGCCAAAGCTTCCCATGAGTCATTAAAAGAGAAAGCATTATCAAAAGACAACTGCCAAATCGACGTTGGACGTTACATCCTGCACCAGGCGCCATACACACTAACCCAATGAACAGAGAAAGGTCAAGCAAAAGGTCATGAGCACAAGCCTCAGGCACGACACTGAAAACAACAGAACACGCAAAACTTGGTGTATACAGGGAAATGTCCATCGCCATGTACTTAGTCTACAAACGATCATTGAAGAAACAACAGTTGAAAGGTCAATAGATGACTGTGCGTTAGTTTCAATCCTGCAATCAAAATGTCATAAAATAACTTTTTAAACGATATCAAAACTGTACATTGCCTCGATAATCTTCCGACATGCATGAATTGTTGTTCGTCGAGATGACTGTAAGACTCCTAACCAACCCTCCCCATTCCTCCCCCGCCTCTCATACCCCGGGTATCTGAAAATAACCTTATTTTAGTAAATCGCTTTCAATCTAACAACAAGGCTGTGAACTCCTCCCTCTCCCAAACTTCTCTGGCACTGGCCATCACACATACAGCTACTTGGGCTTTCAATGACAGACAGACGGAACTGGGAGGCAGCACCGCTGATCCAACGGCCATGAATGACGTCACTTCCGGATCATCTGGGTTTTCAGCTGCGACGAGCTGTGACGAGGAGTGTCGGACGAGGAGAGGTGACGAGAAGGAAACAACCTGCTCATACCCTGCCCATAGCTTTGTGTGTGTCGGAGTTAGTTCCCTTGTCTACTTACCACGAGGGTAACAAAGCTGAGTGGTAAAACTAACCACTGACTGCTTACAGTGCTGCGTCCCTTGATGCGGCTTGGACTGCAGATCCTTTCCTGCAACGCAATAAAATTCAGAAGAAAAACAAACAAACAAACAAACAACGGTGGGAGGGAAAATGACCAGAAACATCGCCGGAGACAAATATTTTCCCAAAGTGTCTCGCGGGTTTTGGCGACATCTTGTCCACACTGTAGACATGATGAGTCAGCACACCCGAAATGATTCCACCCAAGCTATTTTGTCTTTCACCAGGTCTCGTCGACGGACTTCTGTGAATTATTTTTTTCTTGTCTACAGGAAGTGACGTGTGTGCACAGTGGAAGTATCCTCGAAAGGGAGCTGGTCTTTCTGAGAGCGAGAGTTAACCAATCAAAGCGAGAGTTTCAGATATTTTTTTGAGCTTGAATTTTTGAAGAAAAAAAAAGGTTTCTGACAAAAGGAAAGGATTGCTGCGCGACATTGTCCTTGCTAACTTAAACGCTACAGATGTAAACAATATGTTTGTAACCGCTAGTGTTTGTTGACTTAAAACATGGAACATAAAACTGTCGAAACGCACATAATATTTTCTTGTTTCCCCATGTAATGTGATGTAAGTGCTAATATTAGAAACGATGTTTTGTGAGATGACATCAGAGATGACCCTAAAGATTATTTTCCTGCCAGTTGCAGTCAGTGTCGTCCTGTGTTAGTCGATGGTTTCCGGTACCATTTCCTTAGACCCTTGAAACCCACTTTGCTGTCGATAATGGTGGGAGAGGTTACAGCAACAGGGTTTGAAATTGTGAGCGAACATCTCAACCCGTTCATCGACTGGTTCACGTGTGACTGTGTGTGTGTCTGTCTCCTTGTCTGTCTGTATGCAAGTATGCATGTTTGTATGCGCATGTGATCGGGTGAGCACTCGTATATGTGTGTGTATGAGAGAGAGGTGGGACTGAGATTTGGACATGCGGACACGCAGACAGACAAATGGATGGATAGAAAGACAAATCTCTCAGATGCAGAAAGTATAAAGACATGTCTGTGTTAGTAGTCGTGAAAGTAATAGTTTGTTGACTAGCAGCATTGCGACTGAAGACTGTTTTGTCTAGTTCTAATAGCTGTGAAGTTCATGATACTCTACTAGCAGCAATTTGTCTCCCGAAGACTCAATTTGTCTACGTGTCAAGAAAAATACCTGCTTGTGAAGCTGTTGGCCGATGCTTGCCGCTACAGGTGTTTAGTGTTACTCGATGTTTGGATGTAACACCCTCTCCCCCTCCAAACCTTTCCCTTAAGCTGACACCACACGGTGTGACTAAGCTAAATGAAACAGGAAGCCAAGACCTGGTCCAGCCGTCTGGAAAGAAAGAATCAACAATCAAGTAAACAAGTAAAACAGATTTGTCCCAACAGTCACGACGAGAAGCTAACATTTGAATTAACACTTGGATGAACAGTTCGTGGCCACTCCTTTCACTTGTCTGGGTCAACCTGTGTGGGGGTCAACCGTGCTGTCCTCGTAGCTGCGCAAGTGCCTTGTTTCACCCGTCATATCACACCCGCATATCGTCAGACGTGCGACTACAGCCACCCCTAACCCAGCGATGACTGCAGCGGCAACCTTTCAACTGAGACCATCTACAAAAGCAGTGAACCTTCGTAGTGTAACGAGCGGAATGTTTAAAAGTCGTGGGAGCCACTCATGCGAATCCCCCACCTAGAGTTTTGTAAGTCTGCGGGTACCTCCGCCACCCGCAGCGCCCACTGCCGCTGCCGCTGCCGCTGCCGCCACCGCGTGCCGCGTCGCTGTATAGGATTGTGGTCATGGATGTGGTTTTCGTTCCAAGGGTTGTCCTGACTGTAGCGAGCCCTTCATTCCTAAGCGCCGTGCTCAATTTTCTACATTATTTATGTAGTTTTCGCTTTTGACTACTACACTTGTTGGCTTTGTCACTGAGGATGCTGTCCGATGTTTGAACATAGGGCTAGAAACACAGTATTCTTGACAAAAAAATAAATAAAAATAATTAAAAAAAATCTCGTGGTCCTGAGCAGAGCCAGATGACTAGTACAAAATGAAGCTGGACTTTATTTACTTCAGTCAAGTATTTGCTTTGGTCTTTGATCTTGTGTATTGGCTACGCTGGCTATACATGTGCTTAGTAATAAACTGGACATAAACTAAAAAAATTGTCTTTAGTCTCTGTCAGCCATGAAGAGAGATGTGTGCATGTGCTGTCAAGCGTGTCGTGGTACGAGTGAACCAAGAAAGCTACAGGTATGAATGGCTTCAGCCTCATTCCCCGCTTTTTATTTTCTACGAAGTTTTTTTTTTTCTGTCTCAGATTTGTTCTCTCTTAATGACCTCCCTTTCCCTTTAACACCCTCCACCACCACTACCACCTCCACCACACCAAAGCATCGATCTGTGACCAGGTCGTTTCCTCCCACCCCACCCCGAGGCAGGCAAGAATCCTTTGTAATGACAGTGAGGAAGATAACTCGTTATTCTCTCCATGAATGGAACTAATGAGGGGGATGAAGGAGTCTCGTGCACCGCTCTGTCTGCAGGGTGCTGTCTTGATGCCGGGTGCAGCAGTGCCAGTGTGTGTGTGTGATGCCCCACGGCGCCACCTGAACCTGCCCCCTTTACCCGAGAAATGCTTGGGCCGTTGGCAAGATTGGACAACGTGACAAATCCATCCCAGAATGAAATTCCTGCATTTTCCTGCAGAAAAGTACAGTTCCACCCGAAACTGATGGATGCTGCTACCCAAATAGCATCTCCATTGCCCCTTCTCTGTGTGTGTGTGCGCAGCATCATGCCTGTTGCTGACCTTGCAACTGTTTATAGCTGCATGCAGCTCGCACCCGTACAAAACCACTGTTCTTGCCAAACAATATTTATTTTCTTTTTCTGCTCAAGCTATCTAAAAAACAAAATGCACTGTTGCTAGCGACTATAACGGGAGAGAAAATGAGCTGACAGTTACCTGCGGCGAAAGGGCAGTCTATCACGAGAGTTAGAGAGAGTGAAGCAGCGCCACCTGGCCTGACCCTAGCGCACACACTTCCTGCCTGCAGCCTGCAAGATGTTGGCTCGGGTACACTACTGTCTTTGTGTGCCGCACGCTGGCACTTCATACAAGCCGCTGAATGTCACTCCACCCGCCTGGAGGCCAGTCTAATGTTTGTGGTGTGCACAGTGGTCCTCCTCACCTCATCCTCTCATTTCACCTCATCTTGTCATGTTCGTTACTCGCAGACTCAGCAACAGTTACAGGAGGTCCTGCAGAGGAAAACATTTAGACTAACAGGGGACATAACTGAGCACAAGACCGGCCTACACTTAGACTAACAGGGGACACAACATGAGCCTAAAATACACTCTGCCTAGAAGGACAAATTCGTTCAAATATGTTGAAAATCCTTTTCATACCTCCACGAAGGAGAGAGCTACGAGAGTGTCACGATGCTCGCAGACGAAAAGCAGGTTAAGGGCGAAATGAGAGAAGCGATCCGCCTGCGTACAGCCGCAGTTTGACCTTCTCGGTATGCACGTGTTGTGTGTCGCACGTGCTGCCTCATGTAATACAGCAGTTGCGTAATGCGGAATGATTTCGCGGGTTTTCACAGAAAATGTTGACTTAGGTCTACATCAGCGAAATGCACGACTGACTGCACCATACTGTGTTAAAGCCCTCAACAGAATAAATTATAGACTACTATGTGGCAACGTTTATATATATATGTTTTAATACATATGTGATATATATATATTTGCTGAGCCTTTATGCAGGAGGACAGCGAAAGTCGAGTTACAAATGAATGTACACTGTGAACATCTAATCCGGTTTCACATGCATTTGGGTTTTAGAAAAGGTCTTTACCGCAACCTCGTCATCGTCATCATCGTCATCATCATCGAGACATTGTTTTAATAGCAACAAAGAGATTGGGAGTGGAGGTCTTCTCCCCAGCCTTGGCTACCTGCCATCCTTCCGGGTATCATAATGCACTTTCCTTCTGATGTCGAATGTAATTAGAAAATGGATTGTTATTAGTGTTAATTATCACTACAAGTCTTTACAGAGACCTCGTGGATGTTTCCCGCTGACCCCTACCAGGCTCCACAGGTTCACAGCCGTTAGCCGCTGAGGCATGCTGGTTAGAACGTGTCGGCGTGGTTGTGGGCCTTTCCAGTAGATGGCGCAATCGTCATGGGGACACGTGTGAAGCAGATTTAGAGCCTGGAGCAAGCGAGGGGATGATGTAACCAGCGCAATCCTCTATTTCTGTCTCTCCTTTTCTCCTACAGCTCTTTTCCTGGTCGCTCCCTCTCCCTCCACATTTTTTCTCTCTCCCTCCTTCTCTCTCTCTCCTCTCTCACTCACAGAGGCGCGGCCTTTATACACACGCAATGTTATCGTAGGTGTAGCCTTGCCCATACTCAACTGCCGTGTGGTCGATGACCGTGTCCGCCATTAACTGGTTAAATGCATTGTGTGTGGTGCAAATATTATGCCAGCTGAGAACTTGATTTTTAGACACTAGAGTATTTTTTTTTCACAGCCCTTTCTAAAATTTATACATAATGGTGCATGGAGCATGTGAGCTCAGGCGCAAATAATTTCACAGTTAACCTTGCTGATGGATTTGCTTTGAGTACTTTGCACTATTATAAGTTCATTCTTTTTTGTTCCAGTTTCTGTAGCAGTTGAAGAACGGTTCTACTGGTTCGCCAGTACTGGTCGTGAGGGAAAACAACTGGATTGATGCTGCTCATCGCCACTGTGGTGGTGGACAGGTCCTGCATGGAATGACCAGTCAATTCCTTCATGTTTGCAGGCCACTTCTTCCTATGACCATCTCGCCGTCAACTCCAACCCTTCCCAACCCCTGACAGTGTCACACTGAGTCACGTGGTCGAACCAGACCAGCCTTCACCATTCGGAAGTTGCGAGAAGAATCCATCGATGGCGCCGACCGTGGTCCGCTCAAAATTATTAATGTTTCGTTCCATGTACGTCCTGAGTATTCTTCTCAAGTACTTGTTCCCGGATGCTTAGATTCTTCTCGACAAGCAGTACAGAAGGATGAGAATTACGAGGGACAAACACAAGTCTGTATCTGACAGAAAATTGCAGTTGTTGCTATGCCACATGCTATCCTGTCCAGCCCTCGGTGCTGTCGCTGTTGCAATCCTGATGCAAATGCAACCTTTGGCAAGCCTGACCCCCAAGTACTTAAAACTGCTCACCTCCGTTCGTGTACACATCTGCTTTGTTGTTGTCCCTGGTGTTAACTGTTGTCGGTTCTGGTCTCCATTTTCCACGAGTTCAAGCTGTCAGTCTGTTGGTTTTTCAGTTCGCTGCTGGTGTCCGCCATCAGATCAATGTCGTCTGCATAGGTGTTTCCCAACGACGGAAATGAAGTGTGATGGTCGCGATGGGCTTCTCGGATGATGTTCTCCAAGGACATATTTAACGGTACACGAGGCAGGGAACGCCCTCGACTTCACTTGGGTGACTGATTAGCCTGATGGTTCTGTAGTTCAGTGAAGAAGATGAATCAGATGTGTTAGCATGTGCACAGTCTGAAGGTGAAGTATGTACGACAGAAAGAGAATACTGAACTTCGCAGATAACAGATGAAAAAAGTACGACTGCGTTGAAAATCAAACCAGGAAAAACAAATACTTGTTTTTCTCTTCTCTCTCTCCTTTTGAACGCACACACTCGCTCTTTACGCATGTACGAACAGATACACGAAAAGCAGCAACTGCAAAACATAAAATACTTTCGCAAGAAAATAATAATAATGATGATGATGCATGAATACGACAGGAAATAGTCCAACTCAGACCGCCATGTTTTCCTCTCCCGTTTCCTTCCTCCTGCTTTACACCTTCATTTGCGGCTGCCGTCGGTGGTTAATGTGCTGCTTAGGGGCAACAACAGGGGAAATGGTCCTGAAACCTGCGAGTCTTTAAAACAAACAGCGACGCGGAAAGCGGAAGCGGAAGGCGTTAACATTATGTAAATGACTTGCGCATGAATAAAGTCCGCACGTGCATTTGCTTCATGCACAGGCGTACACACTTGTTCTCTTGCTGTCGGTCACGCTGCTGTCGCCTGTCTGGAGGACTGGAATAGTGATTTAGGACAACGGATGCGGCTGTTAAGCACGAGAATGAGTAAAAAATATGCACTCGTTGGTGTCATTGCATGACACGATATAGTGCGGCAGTAAAGCGGGCCCGGATCGCTCTGTGCGTATGTTTATTTATTTTTGTATTGGGGTGTTTTTTGTGTGGCTTTTTTGTTTGTTTGTTTTTGATTGGTTTTTTGTTTTGTTTTGTTTTATTATTTTTTTTTTCTTTTTTTTTTTGCAGTTGTTTTTATGTACGAATGCTTAGCGAGAAATTATCCAAGCATTAGACTTGGTGATGTCGAGTTTTAAGACAGCAGTGTTCTATTCCCAGGTCCGCCGGACACCGATTATTTAGGGAGCACGTGACAGTCGGTCAATCTATAGCTAGGGTGGAGGGCATGGTAGATGTCGGGTGAGAAGAGGTAAAGAAAGTGTGGGACCGAGCTGGGGGCCGCTCCCTAGACAGCAGTGCATCATGGGAGGAAGGTCGCCTGCAGAGGAGTATAAAAATGTTTGTCCTTTCTCTCATATATGATAATTATAAAATAATACATAATTATATCGCAGCACTCGTCATGCCAGTGTATGTCACAGCCGCAGTGACATGCCGCTCAGGCGCTCACTAACACTTGACAGCCAATACAGAGACTTTCATACAGTAGTGTCTTACAGTGTTTGATGCTGCTACCCATACAGGATACTGTATCTCTGCCTAAAACCCTTGCAGACTGTCTGGGAACCGTGCATGGTAGGGTAAGGGACCAGTGTCAGTCATCAGACCCATGCATTCTAATCAATTATTGCTTGTACACGCACACAAAACAGAAAGAGAAGCTTACCACAGTTAACACAGACTAATACCCACTACTTTGCAATAGACATAATAATAATGATAAAATAAAAAAACAAGTATGCTGTATTAACAGACGTATGAAACATATTTTGTCTTTCTATTTCTCCATCATGGTTGCTTGGTGGGTGAGTGAGTGGGTGGGTTGGTTGGTTTGTTTTTGTCCACACCCATGTGTGACTGACGGTAGCCGCTATGTCAAACCGTTTACCTGAGTATCAGGTTTCAGCATTCTAGGGTTGGTGTGCGTATGTCCGCGGAGTGTGTTGATCTTTTATCTCACTTAAAATAAACGGTAGGGACTATTAATTGTTGTTGCACGTTCAAGTGTTTATTTATTTATCTGATGTTTTAACTGTTTGCAAAAGTTCAGTGTTTTTAACACTCCCGTTATTTATATGTAGAAAGCAAAGCGCGAGAAAGGAAGATTTGAAGCTTAAATTTAAATACCAGAATAAAATCGGTTTGGTAGGGGATAGGTTCAGTGTAATCTTTGTCTACCGCGCAAATTAGTCTATCACTGACTCAGATGTGTTTCCAAGGTTACGGCCAGCTGGAGAGCTGAAACCACTTGTTGATCAGGTGTCTTACCGGTCATTTTTGACCACGATTTACAATTTTAGATACTCAAAGAAATTGATGACTGCTGACTTGCTGGGGTGTGGAGGGCTACAGTCACTGAGAACGAGAACCAGAGACATCAAATGAAGTCTCACAGCGACAGATTTTCTTTGTGGGTCGATCTGCGTTTCCAGCGAGAAGACCCACGAAACAGCTGGCAGGCTTACAGTATGAGACTAAGCATTAATTCTTTCTCGCGTGAAAGTATTATCGTCAGAAGGAAGCACACAGACTCCGAGAATCACCCTCCGACCTTCACGCACGAGTAGACATCAACGCGCCGTGTGATTATAATTCAGCGACCATGCGAAAGATGTGGGGTTCATGGGAGGTCAGATGGATCTCAGGTATGCGCAACAAAAGAAGCTTGTGGGAAAGCGAAAACGATTGACGGAGAGAGGAATTTTATGATCATGCATAAAAATTATAAATATA
>SRHC01000192.1:0-21352 GCA_004794325.1 Pomacea maculata
AGATGAGTAGGGATGTAGTGGTTTCGCGGTTAATCTCTGTATCTAGAGGCTGTCACTCGTTACCATCTGTGACCCGCTTGTTTCCCTCCCCCACTCCGTCCTCCCCTCCAGGTGTATAAAAGCTGGGGCAGCCTAGTTCTAGCGGGAGATTGTGAAAAATAAATCTTCACTGTACAGTTTGCCTACCTGCCGATCCTGTTTCGTTGTCGACATCATGATTATTAAAAATAAATCATATTTATCGTCTGTTTGCTTTCACTGTGTCACTATCGTCAAAGTTATTACGAAGTGGTCGTATTTATGTAGCGATGAAATCTCAAGTTTCATGCTATTTTTGATAATGTCTGAAAAATCGCGAGAAGCAAATGATGCACGTGACCTACATGCCACATCAACTCTTTATTGCGTGGGGAGTGGGGTGGGTATCTTACCTGAGGTACTGCCTTTAACTTCGTGTCTCATGATTTAGTGGCTGACGGTTGTTTCCTAGAATGTCTGGCCAAGAACTACAGTTTATACAGCTTTTCACCACTAAACTCGGACCGACATTGCAATCAGCGACTGAGGGCCCTTGCCGAGTCCCACCTGTTGTAGTCGTGTAGGTATGTTAAGCTTCCTTTTCATGATAAGCTTGTTGTTATACGATAAACGTATGTACACCTGTACACCCTCAATAAACACGTTTACACGATAAACTACTCTACAACCACGTGTTCTAACGCTCTCCCCTTCCCGTGCCACCTGACGGCACTAGAGTTCCAGAGCTCGAATCTTCCAGTGCCACCTGACAGCACTAGAGTTCCAGAGTTGGAATGCACACCTGAAATTGCATTGAGAGCAAAACATTTTTATTAATATCCATAATTATCGGCAGATCATAATGAAATATTTGAAAACTTCATAAACCGGAAGCTAATATCTGAAGCGGAACTTTATTGCTTTATTGAATAATAAATGCGATGACGAGGCTGAAGACCGCAGGTGTGTTGACGGCGTGCACCTGATGAGGATGAGTATTCACTCTGGGGAGACACACTGTCATTTCTTTGGTTCTCAGACCTTCCTTGGTGTGTGTGAAGGGCTCTGAGCCTGTGTTTGATAGTGGATGAAGTGCTGTATACATCCAGTTTATTTATATTATGCTGTGAAATGTGTCTTTATGTTTGTGTGTGTGTTCATGACGGTGCACCTGATACCTACCATAAAAAGGTGCTTGGTCCACTATATTTGTGTACAGTGCTTTGAGTCCGGCTGATGCTGGAGAGAGCCGCTCTGTTAATGTCCGTATTATTATTATTGTTATTATTATTGTTATTATTATTGTTATTACCGTGATATAACCTTAGTTGCTGGTATGGTGTAAAGCTCAACCCACCAACCAGTGACTGACGTTTTTTTTTAAAGGAGTCGTCAGGAAGGAGATTTAGTTTCTGATCACGTGATTTACTGCACTCGTCCACTGTGGCGGGAGTTCATCGTTTTCCACGTCATAGTATAGCGACATCTATATGCCTGTACCAACATCTACTTAGTCATGTTTCTGGGTAGTGAAAAATATAAAGCTGATAATGCTTTAAACTTTGAATCTTTAAGTATGAACGATAATTAACTATTTTTATGTTTGCTGCTTTGTACTTTTTATTAACCTTAAATATAAATTTCCATTTAATGACGCAGTTAAAGAGGTATGATATGATATACTCTCTAGCTTGCTCCAGACTTACTCTTTGCTGCCTGTCACACACACGCACAAACAAACATTCTTCATTCTTTGTTATTTGTTGGTAGTGCTGAGCGTTCGGCAAGTGGAGGCACAAGTGAAGGCGGTTCTGGAGGAACAGGAATCGATGGAACGAATGTTAGAGAAGAGGTAATGCACTGAGGGAGAACTCCCCACAGCGTTATTAACACTGGGTGGGGAGATCGGGTGGGTGCCTGCATGCATTCGCAAGTGTTTATTGTTTAGTAATACACAGGAGAGGTTGCTTTTTTTTTTTAAAGCTCGTGCATACACACAAAGAAAATGCACACAGGAAACAGAGATATGCGTGTGCCTCCTACTTTTAATTATGATTTTGTGTGCGTGGATCAGGGATGATTTGCCTGTACATATTTGTATATGTATATATTGTGTGTGAGAGAGAGAAGGAGAATGTGCGGGTGCGTGTCTGTGTGTGCTTGTGCCGACAAGTATCCGTCACACGTGACAGACTGAATGGTTACTTATGCACGTTGTGTTTAGCCCCTTCCCTTCTCACCACCCCACCTCACCCCTTTCTAGCGCCGTTTATAAGCTCCCCCAGGTTCAGTTTGCATGAGGCCTTGTCGTAAAGACTGGTCTGACCGCCAGACCTGCTTGAACGAGTGACAACACATGCACGACCTCTCTATGGGGCTGCATTAGTTTACACGCACACTTGACTACAGGTGTGAGAACCGACAGGTCTACCTGAACGACAGTCAGTAAGAGTACAACCGCTGTAAACAGTACAGCATAAAATTACAAACGTACAGCATCATAATGTACTGCAATACAGTATCATTGAATGTCTGGATTGTATAAATCAACTTTCAAAGGTGTGTGCATATGTGTGTGTGTTGCCATCCTCACCTGCCCCATTTCAGCTTTAACAGTCTCAAGATTGCGTTTGTCCTCAGGTTTGCGAGTCTCAAGGCAGTGTTTGACACCCTCCCGGCACACCGTCCACCCGTCAAGAGCTACCCGACACCACAAGACTCTTCCTCCCCGGCGCCATCCAGCCGCTGCAGGAGGTAAGAGCAAAGCTTTCTGTGATCTCAAGTCTTCTGAACGGGCCACTGTCGGTCTTTCCAACCCTAATCAAGTGCGAGACACAAGGCAGTGAGGACAGATGGCAAGGACGATGTAGGAGCTGATGAATGTGTGAGATTGGTATGCATGTCCTGATGGTGGGAGTCAGGTTGCCGCAACTCGCAAAGGACTTGTTGCGGTCAGCAAGAGATAGGGCTTGTCACTAGGGGAAATGGGTTTTGCAGCGAGTCGGCGTCTGCCTGATGGCTACTCAGCTGCACCACAGCTGTTGATGTGGAAACTGAGTCTTTTAGTGCCGTATCCGGGGACAGATAATACACTTCCAGACTTTACTACGGGAAACGAATAGCTTTTAGGCCATTGAAAGACTGCATCGAGAAAAATATCCACATTAGACTTTAGTTGTTTGGATATTTTTTGGGCGGTCTCATTTAATGTTGTTTTTAGGTTAATACCCTTTTATTGCAGAGGTTTCTAAGGGAAAGCATATTTACAACCAATGTGAGCAGAACAAAAGATAGAGAGGATAGAGTGAGGAAAAATAAAGGTTGGGGAAAAAACTTAGGAGGTGATGTAAACTGACCTGACCTGACAGACATGACTGAGAGACAAGAGTACGAAAACAAAGAAATTGATCACGTGTTATACGAAAGAACATATAAAGAACAAAAGTTCAAGCGAAAAAAAATCCAAACCCACACACACAGCAGAGGAAACTATGAAATGTCAAAATCGAGCTATCAGAGGGAAAAAAAGCACAAGACAATGTGCGACACAGACTGCTTGATAATGTAGATGCATTTCTAAACATACATTCACAAGGATTGAGCTGAAAGGAAACATTAGTGGCCCCACTGAGATTGTTGAATTTTAAAACTTCAGCCAGTGGAAGAGCTGAAAGCATGTTTCCTATAGATGTCTAAATAAAAAAGTTCTGCACCTTTCTATTCAACTCTTGAAGAAATCGAGGATGCTGGAATGAGATATGGATGTGCTTGGCCATTTCATTTTTTGCTTTCATCTGTAGTTAATACTTGTGTCCACACCTGCGCCATCTACTCCAACATTATACGCGAAAAAAGACATCTTCGACCTCGGCAGATGGCGGGTGTCTGAGGCGGCAGCAGGTCTGAATGCTTTAAACAAGAAATGTGGACAGTAGGTACACTCCGAGATGGCAACTATGCATCAGTGCCAGCTTTATACTCCGCAGACTTACCTTAATCTTCAAGCTTTCACCTGCCCTTTGACCTACCCTTTGATATCCCTTCAACATAAGACTTGATAACTTCATGTGTTTTTTCTCTGAGTAGCGAGTGGCGGCGCTTGTTGTGGAAGTTACTTGGAAATCAGAAAAGCAAAGAGAGAAATGGACAGCTTCAGACATTGGTGATTACCTATTTAGTGCTTTATCTGAATGTTTTTGAAGGAAGCTCGATTTCATGAGGAGGAGCATCTTTCAGTTTCTTCTTCTTCTGTAGAATCCCGACACCCTCACTTCTTTTTACCAGACTCTTCTTCCCGGTTTTTACATTTGTCTTTTACTAGTCATCAGTTTATCCCACCATAGTGTACATTGTCTGGGACTTCGTGAGTCATCCAGTCTTTATTGTGAGTCCGTCACTTCATCGTCCACGTGTTTGATGACAGGCAGATGTGATCGGGAGATTGAAACAGTGACAGCACCTGTGTCTCTGACAGCAGCATTCTCTGTCCTCTCACAACTCTGTGACAGAGAGCTCGTTCAAATCGATGTAGACATACTGCTGCGACTAATAACCCTTCTTACACACGCCCTCGGGCTTCCTTATCCACTAAAGCCGAGCTGCTTCAGGAGCTGCATGTCCGCCATCAGCTGTGAGATGGCCTCGACACCGTTATCTTCGTAAAGGTCGTTGACCTTCCACATAAATTTATTTTGTAATTCTCCTTTTCGCCTCTCTCTCTTTCACACTTACTCAGCAATCTCAAGGTCGCTTCCCCCTCCACACACACACGCACCAACATATTTCCATCAATTATTAGGGATCCCAATCGCCGGCTGCTGTATGTGATGGTGTGCCTTATCCCCAAGACGCTGTTTCAGAAGACAAACCAGATCTTCTAACCCCCACCCCATATGTCCACCCCGCACACTTCATGGCCATAGCTACGAGGAAGCATCTTTATTCACGATGTGTCCAAACCTTGAAAAGAATCTTTTTTTAGTTGCTGTGTGTGATAATTCAGACCTTTCAGAGCCTCAGACAAGGCGATAGTAAATCCGTCATTTCTTTTAACCATTTTTTGTTCCATTTTGTTTCTTCAGTGAAAGAGTTGGTCGGATAAGGGAAACAATCGCACTTGGCAAGGCAGTCTTTACGCAGAAAGATCGCCAAGACCCACTGAAGCCTTGCTTTTGTTTGCTTAAACACTTCGACCATCTGTCCATCGAGTCGTGTGCTATGAGGGTTAAGTTCTCAAAGTAAAATGTTGGCTTGGGGCAGAGTTATCTGCGTTAGTATCGTTTATCTCTCTCCTGTAGGACACGTCTATCTTTGCAATATTCATTGACAATTGTATGTATGGAAAAAAATACCAATGTTTATGAACATCAGCCCAAGGATATCATCCATGTCCTTGAAAAGGCTCGCTTTCTCTCCTCCCAACTCCCTATTCCCGACACTCCACTGGTCTTATGAAAATACAACCCTCCTCCTCCTCCCTACCGACAGCCCCCAACACTATCGAATATCCTTTAAATGGTTATACGAGATGAGGTGAGGTGATAAAAAAAAAATGGGAAGTGATTTGTGGAGGAAGGGGCTGGTGCTGTCTGGCCCCATTCTGTAACACTGGATTTCGAATACCCGAGACAATAAAAACTAAACGACGCAGCTGTTGCTAGGTCCATGGAAACCCAGTAACTCTGTCCGCTGTGATTGATTTTGTACCCAAGGCAAGAAGACAAGGATTTATTCATGTTGTGCCAGGTCTACAGGAAATATTTCTTCTCCTTTTTTTTCATTCGCAGTAGAAGTTTTCGATTCTCTCTACCTCATCAGATGTATGACCTTAAGGGGCAGCGTCAGATATCCTACAAATAAGAACGGTCCCGTGAAAAAAAAAAGATTTTCATTAATCTTCAGAGGGAAAAAAAGGAAATCATTTACACGGAGAAAAATATTTTTCTGCGAGGGAACGATTCTATATTAGCTCCAGATAGAATGGAGGCATAAAAGCTTGAAGTATCCAGGCCACAAACATGTCTTCATGACAGGGACTCCCCCGGCCCCCGGCACACAGTAGACCAGGAGACGACGATGTTTACTCCACTCACCGACAACCAGTCGAAAGGCTTAATGATCGCAGTCCACCAGTTTTTCTTTCTTTCTTGTAACGGTACTCACTCGATTCGCAAATCCTTCTCATATTTCCATAGAAGGCTCGGTTGATAGGCCGGCATATTTCAAAACATTCATCATACTCTCCTGTGAATGACTCGTGTAGATATTGAAAGATGGCCTAATCTCAAGAAAGATGGCCTAATCTCAAGAATCATGCGTAGTGTGGTCAATAATGTTTGTCTTCTAGCAAACACTGCTACCTGAGAAGGCTGAGTGAAGGGAAGGCTGAGTGCTGTAACCAATGTTACTTATTAGCACATACAGCTAATTACAGGTGGGTGTAACAGGTGTTCTTTCGTCTAGTCCTCCCGGTCGGCAGGTAGCAAGTGGAGCAAGTGTTCGGAACACAATAAGCCGACGTACATTGGAATAAGTTATTTGTCACAGAAGGCTGCCTGCACTTTATAAATGCTAAATAAAAGATAATAAAAGCATAATCACTCAGACTGGTGGGTATGTGGGAGAAAGGATCGGTTGAATGGCTAACACGAAATTTTCTGTTCAAATATATCAAGTTAATGAGCATTTATTTCAACTTTCGAGGAGTTTGACGAGACAAGGCGCACTTGCATGTTCTAAAGCTTATATTTATATGATAAGTATTGAAAAATATATATTTTTGAAAGTATTTTTACCAACACTTACTGCATTTTCTGGATTGATTTATCGATACGGTTTGTGGTTTTATTGATCAGCCTTATCGGCTTTATATCTTGATGCCTATTTTTTTTTTTTCTGTCCTACAGCCATGCCAGGATACGAGAAGCACAGGCTTTCGCACAGAGTATCCCGGATGTGGAGTAGACGTAGCTCCAAGAGGTAGGTGAATGCATTTATGGTGCGTGAGAGATAGAGAGAGGGGAGGAGAAAAGAGAAGATGTAAGGAAGAGGCGAATGACAAAGGCAGGAGGTATGGGTGATGTTTCAGCAGATCCAGCAACTAACTATATTACAGCCAAACGGCTGCCCCAAACGAGATTTGAACACATGAACCATTACCATATTGGTGAGCAAACCGCTGAGCCACCGGGTGGCACGATGGTTGCGGTGGGTAGGTCGGCGGGTGGGTGGGAGAGATGGGTGGAAGTGGTAGCATGAACTTATAGACACCAATCAAAGGTGGGCACAAACACATAGCAGCTAACCCTAACCCTAACCCTAACCCTGCATTACAACCCATATTCCCAGATTTGATTGGCTTTTCGTCTTGGGTCGGGTGGCGCCGTCCTGACCATTGTGGGGTGTCTTAGAGAGGAGCCGCTTGGCTGCTGTGGCGGTTTATGTTGGCCTGTTAAGACAGACATCTGAGCATGTGACGACAGCCTGGCACCAAGACTCGGAGTTAACAGCGCTCTGCCTTTGCCGACTTGTTTAAACTCGAAACACTCTCGGCCATAACATCATTCGTAAATCAGCTGAAGTTCTTTCCCTTCCATCTACACAACAATTTGTTGTTATTTGTTTGTTCACTGCTTTCGTCTTTATTTCTTTCTCGTCTTTCTAACTTTCTTTTCCGTCATCTTTTTTTTTTCTCGCTCTTTCATTCTTCATTTCTATTTTATTTTATTTCTTTTAATTTTTTCGAACCTCTTTCATTTTTTTCCTATTTCTTTCCCTTTTTTTCTTTTATTTTCTTCCTTTTTTGCCTCTTTCCAGTCTCTCCTCACTAACTTATTTCTCTTTTTATTTTCTACATGTTTCTCTTCCATGGTTTCTTACATTTGTAATCTGTCTTTGCCAAGCGGTTTAGCAGGTATGACACCGTCTTTTCAGAAACTGCTGTCTTCATTACCGGGTTGTCAACATCTTATATTTTGTTGAGACCGTATCAGTGAGTGTTTTCTTAGTGTTTTTAGATTCATAGCGTGTGTTGCTGACTGTTTTATCATTGTGTTTTTCATAATGTCGCCTTTCATCAAGTGAGAGGTAGGGAGAAGAGACATGGAAGGTGGGGTTCAGACAAAGTGATGGGCAGGCTGTGAACCTCTCGTGGGACCCTCTCTCCTGTCTCCCCCCTCCAAACTTTAAATAAAAAAACATTCGTTTTAATCTCGTTTTTCCGGATCAGCAGGCGTTGCTGCAGCTGCGTTCAAGACCTAATATCTTTAAGACGAATTGGCAGAAAATTTCTAGAGTTTAGAAGCAGTGGAACTTACCCACCGGGCCGTCTAGCGGTTGTCGATGAACAGTTTGCCGAGACTGGATGAGGCCAGTCCTGGACTTTCTTGTGAAATGTTCTCGAAAGATGCTTTTCGATTTACTAAACGATCTGAATATTTGGGCTCCTGTGACTGCTCACAGATGGTCTGTAACTGGGCGCAATGTCCGAGGTCACCAGTAGACACCATCAGTAACCACACCGAAGTTCATCAGAGAAGTACGACTGCCACTGATAGTAAATAATGGTAGTAACATGTTATGTCTTTCTACATTCCAGTAGAAATATATGAATACAAGCTATAGAGGCTTCTAGTCTGCATGTGAATATGGTAAATTTTCTCATAAGATCCAAGATAGTGTCATTGTAATTGTGAACGATTCATATTTGTTCTTTAGAAGGCAATAACGGAAGTCTCCTCTACCTTCCCTGAATGTAATAAACATCATTTGATACTTTAAACTCCCATTACTAAGGAAGTTTTTTCTTGCATATTGTGAATGAAATAGTTAATGGTTCGCTATTATACTGTTGATCATGAATCAATGGGCCTGAAAAGTCTTTGAAGTTCATTTTATAGGAGCTCAATGCACGGGGGAGAAATCACTTCAAAACACACGTACATCCAGGCACAAGCACGCCCACACTCTCTCTCAAGCAGACATGCACGCGCCCACGTATGCCTACAGACACATGTACACAACACACACACACATATGTAAACACAGTTAAACTAACATACGTAATTTTAATGTGTACTGTTGACAATAAGACAGTTTGAAAAGGAGTCGTGGTCCGTGACGACAACGGGAGATCACACAAGTCAGTCAGAAGTTGTTGGAGCTTGGATGAGATGTGCGACACTTAGCTAGATGGCTAAAACAAAGTTGTATATTTAGCTTACTTCTCAGAAAGCGGTTAGCATCTGGCTGCAGGAAAGCTGAGCTAAGAAGTACGAAATACCGTCCACGTCCTCATGTGAGGGGATCTGACGATAGAGGGCGCAGTGAAGTTTGGCACAGACCGTGGAGAAGCTCGCCAGACTTGGTGACAACGAGGAAGCTGTCTGCCAGGAGTGGAGGCCCACACAACACGGACACGACATGTGCATTAGCGGCACTCCATGGCTAGTCCTGTCTCACCACTGTAACAAAAGGTCACTGATAAATATCTCGGTAGAAGTTGGAAAAATACTTTGCAAATATATAATTGTGCGGTTTTCTTTGTCGTTCTTTTAGAGGAATGGTGGTAAAGTTTTATCCTGTATTCTATCAGAAATGCGCATTTTTTACCCTTTTTAAAAAATCAGAAATACGAAATACTTTTCCATGTAAATGCTATTTCATTATTTTTGCGTTTTGAACTTGTCGCTAGTAACAGTTCTTTCGTATTAAAACTGATAAACTGAAGATTTAAGTTGTAAAATGGAACTTTACTCTGAAGTATGTTTTTTCAGGTTTCAAACTTTGAATGCATTGTTTCTTTTGTAATCGGATTTATTGCCGTTCCAATACCGAATACCCATTTCTCTGAAACTAAAGGGGGTTATTTTTTTTCTGCTGTTGTTTTCTGTTTGAATACAAAAATCTTCCACTCAAAATGTAGTTCTCGTCTCATTCGTCTCGGTAAGGATAGTTGCGAAGTAAATAGGGTACATACGAAGAATCGCATGCGTCGAATGTCTTGGCAGCCATCTTTTTCGAGATTCTGTATTTTCTGGGCAACTTGTATCAGCGATGATGTGGATAGCCACATTGCCAGTGGTACGGATATCACCCACGGCTTCCGGCTCAGATGAAGATTTGACTATTCAAAGCGAGGACATAGTTTTTATTTAATTTAATTTGTTGAGATTTGTGGGGTTTTTTTTTCTTATTTAATTTCGAGATTTTAATAAGTGACACGAAATGAGTCTTTTAAACGTGATATCTGTAACCAGTCGGGTAGGTCTTTAAAAAAGAAGTTTTCAGGAATGTCCTGCACCAAAAGTTTCCCAATGGGATAAAATTAAGCAAAAAATAAACAAACAAAACCCCGAAGACCTCTCTGAGAGCCAGTTCACAATACGGCCGTGTCAGAAAGTTGCCTTGTCTCCTTCTATTTTTCTTCGCGGAAACCAAGGCTTTTTTTTTTTTTGCCCACCTCAGGCCGTTTTGTTTTCCTTTCTTTACTTCGGTTTGTCATTCTTGGTCTGCAAGTTTTGTTTTGAGGGAAAAGGACGCGAGCTGTTCTGCTGGGAACAAGTCTATTTGTTTTATGTTTTGTTTTGTTTCTTTTGAAAATTGGAGTTTGATGGAAGCTAGACGTGCCATCGATTGTGGCTGTGTGCGAGATTGGCGATAATACAGTGGTGTGCTCTGTCGATAAACCGCACTCCTTGCTGAGGTCTTCTCTGCTTCACTTTCTTGTTGCCTTCTTCCTAATCCTCTTCTGAGAGCATCGCGAGTTGTAAGTTGTGTTTGATCGAGGTTTTGTGGATGAGGGGACTGTTGGAGGAAGACAGGGCTTAGTCTCTTTTGAGCCGTGAATGTCATTTCTTTTTATTAGCTTGTAATGGCTGCTGTGCCTCTACCATTTTGTGAACGTTTCCAACAGCAACTGGTAACATTTGAACCCGCACCAAAATTTATTCAATGGAACAAAAATGTAAAAAAAACAAACCAAACAAGAAACAATAAACAAAGTTAAGGCCTCTGTGAGAGTGAGTCCACCATACAGATGCCATAAAGTTGTCTCCTTCTAGATAGATATAAAATATAAGATATAAAATGTATGTGAAAACAAACATGTGGATTCATGTATTGGACACTGTACGCCAGATATACATAGAGACACTAACTACATATGTGTGTACATGCATTGATACACTTTACTTTCACACATGCTTACTTACCTCCGCAGACAAAAACACAGACTGAAAAATCAGAAAAGAGAATGCATTGAGGTGGCACCTGCTGTATCAGAATAGAATTCTCCTTTCGTCTTGTCCCTGGCGCCTGTAGGTGGCTGTGGTGCACTCCCCACCACACTTAGTCCCATCATCCCGCCATACTGAACACTTCAAGGATCCCACGTGCGGACCCCACTAATTCCCGAGCTCTTCCCATGGAATTATTTTTCCAGAAAAAAATATTTTCTAGGAGTCCCTGTCTCTCTAGTAGTGTCATCCAGTGCACATAATGATAAAGTTAACGTATAGCCTCATAACCTGCCCTAGCTAGCTCCTGGTGATTTACAAAACACATACACACACTGGAACTAATATACACACAGTATTGTTTACAACACACGCTGAGATATTATCACACATACCCCGTTAATAAGACGTCCCTTGTTTATCAAGTGTACACCATTCGTCATGCTTAGTTCCATTCGGATATTGCATTTCTCGCGCAGCATCATGGCCTCGCATGGCTGACAAGATGTCCATTCTGCGAATCTCATTTACTTTTTTCCAGAAAAGCAATGTGTTTATTCACTTTGAGTGTAATTTCCTCGCACTTGTGAGCGCAAGGCTACTTTGTCTTTGTCACAGCCCGCGTCTCAATGAACCATTGTACGCAGCTTTTTGTGATCGACGTTGTCAGAAGAGCGACTCAGAGGGGAGCTAAGCGCGTGGTCTAAGACTAGCGATTGAGAGTAGTCGTTCTTGGGCGGTCAAACTACAGGCGGTTCACGTCGACCGCGCTTGGCATTTGGGAGCTGTTGCTATATTCTTACGGTCAGAATAATTTAGCAGGATGGTGGTTATTCTCTCGTGGTGTTTAAACAATCACCAGGAATAGTTTTGGATAAAATTTCAATGCTTAACTTTGTTGTTTTCACGGAATATGAAGTTTATCTCCTCTTGTTTTGAGATTATATAAGTAAGAGAGTTGAAAGGTAACGTAAAAGCATACAACGTTGAAAGTTTAAGAAAACTGAGAGTCTAGGAGCATTATATCCCAAATACTCAGACAGCATCGCCCCCTTCCTACGAGTCTCAATATGGCGGTAATCAGCTTCAAGCAGAGCTCCCCAGGATCTGTCCATTAGTTTCACATGAATGGTGCACATGTCCTCTACGGTTAATAACTGCAGGTGGGATGAGAGATGAGATGAAATATTCAAGGCCCAGCTTGAATCTACTAAGGTATGTAATGGAGGTGGTCTGGCACCTTTCCGAGGGATGCTAGCTTTAAGATCCGACGCCTCTCCTAGAAGCTTGTGTCGTCAGCCAGTGTCCCTGAACTCAGGCTGTGGTGTAGGAGGTGAAAAGCTATAATGGAAATATGTCGTACACTAATTTCTATTCTTTCTCATATACTCACATGGTCGCGTACGTAAATACAATACAATTCAGTACAATACACTGCAACTTTATTGATCCCTAGGGGCAATTCAAAATAGTGCTCGTACTAGCAATAATATATACATATACATGATATAAAAGAGTTACAGTAGTGAATGATATGTACAATCATATATTACGTGAAATCAGATTTTCTTAGGAGTTGTGAAGAACTTTGTTACCGACTGGAAGTCAAAACAATTTTTTGTATCCCATCGTCACCAATGTCAACGGGAAAGGACGCTTGGGTTAGAGAACCTGGAGCAAGGGGGCGAGTCAGGGACGAAGAACTGTAAGCACCGCCTGCTCTCGCCGTGGAAAGCAAGGGGCTACGTGACCAGGGCTTGCACTACCTGTGAGAGGACCTGCACTACCTGTGAGAGGACCTGCACCACCTGTGAGAGGACTGCACCACCTGTGAGAGGTAGACGTTCGACACTAAGGCCGTCAGTCGTCGTTCTCAAAGGAGGAGAACGTCTGCTGGGTTCGTCGCACTCTCACAGAACCTGAGAACTTTGTATGAAGTTGGTGTTCGTTCGGCGGCTGTACAGGGCACATCAGTCGTCGAAGACTTCACGTGTGTCCCTGGACTGGGACAGACTCGACTCGGGGTCGCCGGTGGAGCAGTCGTCGCTCTCTGACGAGGCTGGCAGATCGGGCGACGACGAAGGACAACGACAGGCGGAGCAACACTTTGGAGGGCAAGTCATCGGAGTGTCGTGAATGTCGGCCGAAGTACTGGTCTCCATCAAACCACCATCGTAAACCCACAAATACAAGAACAGTTTTAACATCAGAGCTAAGTTGATGCACGTATGAGAGTTAATGGTCTATTTAGAGAGAGGCAACAGCACTGGAATAGCGGAAGTTCGCTTAGCACGGATAGCACTGGGGTTCCCTCCTAGACGAGTCTTTATATTGCTTGTATTTGTATATTTTGATGTTTATTAAATTCCTTTTATATGTTACATCACACGGCTAGTTTTGTGTTCGGGGAACAGCAGGGGTGGGGGCTCGTGAGCCGCTAAGCGAACTGTGTGATCGACGTGTGAATATTGTACTATGGTCCCCCTGCAACTGATGTTGACGTGGGTAGTGACAATTGAGGTGACCTCTCACCTACATGCCAGGTTCCCCGGGGACAGTATTCACTAAACCCCAGGAACACTGCAACAATCAGTCATCAATAATCAATCATCAGTCATCATGTTCTCTTGCTCGTACTGTTGCAGAAACCAAAGTTCAAGGACGTCGACTGGACAAAAGGGAGGGAACTGTTGTCAGCAGCCTGGCTGCACTGAAACCTCCATTGTGTGTGAACGTCTGCCGCCACACAAAACACCTTTATTCATTTTTTTCCGTGCGCGTGCCCATTCTCGCGCACATGCAAGTTCACCAAACCTTCAGGATCACGGTGGCCATTTTTCAGGGACCTGTCCCCGCTTGGAGCAGCCATCTGACAGTGATGACCCTTCACCTGTCAGTGTGAGGGTCATCCCACGGTCTGTGTGCTGCAGTCAACTATTCTCAGTTTTGTCTTCATCCTCATCCTCTTTTTCTTCCACTTTCATTGTCCGCTTTTTCAATGTGAAGAGGTTTCATTCAAGCATAAAATCTCATCTCGATGTAAATACATCATCACGAATTAAGGGTATGGCATTGACAAAAATGTAAATTATTCAGTGATAAATATTCAGACATGATAAAGGTTAGTTGTTTTTTTTTTTTTTTTTAAGACAAATCGGTTCATTGCGTATGTTAAACTTCTGTGGGGATGAGAAAACATTTCGTTTTTGTATAATATTTATGTAAATGGATTTTCTTCATGTCCCTTCCTTGTGTATAGTAGATTTCCGTGGCAACGAATAAACGTTTTATTTGTATAATATTGATGTCGACTAATTTTCTGCAGGCTTTCTCATTGCCGTAAGAATGTTGTCTGTGATGTTTATTACCGAGCCGACCCCAGCTGTGACAAGCTCATTGATACACACGTGACTTCCACGTTGTATGAATGCTTTTTAAGTATATATGTGTTTGGATTGACAGAATATGTTTATTTTATTTTTTAAGCGGTGTACTGAGGATCATTAGACCCAGGGTGTAGTGAAACATCATGCGTCCCCAGCCCTTTAATTATGGGAGACTGTTAGTATATCTTTTAAAAAACATTTCTTTGTTGGACGCTCAGTCCAGGATCTGACAAGTGTGAGATATTAAATGAGTTTGGAGAGAAAGTTTAAGAGTGAAAGGGGCTTAGTTAACGAGACATGGTGGTTTGTAGAGTTTGATAATTACTAATCGCTGAATTCTGATTGAATTGAACTTGCTGAATGGCTTAATATTCATTCAAACTGCGTGTCAAGCGTAGTTTGTCCGTAGTTCGCATTTGGTGGGGTTCGTTATTTGATATCTTGTGAAAATGATTTGACCAGGTAGCCGATACACACGATTGGCAGCCATAAGAAATAGTTTGAAAAAATGCGCAATTGTCTTGAGTGAGCGAGTTGATACATTCATTCGTGACACCTCACCATCAATCAGCCATCGTCACCATCAGTCACTACTATCAATCATCCTAACTCATACTACATCACTACTAGCCATCACTAATCATCTATCATTCACCTCTGAAAGCTGTACTCCATTAATGTAGACTTAAAAACTCGATAAGCTTCTCCAGATCATCGAACCAGATGTACACACGGACATAGACCAGGACTTTACCGTATCACCAAGAAAACAACGGCCGGTGTCCATCACTTCAGCCTGTCCCGGGACTGACCCTTCCCCTGGGACTGACCCTCCCCCTCCTTGTCCTGGGGGGCATCCGAGACATCAGTGTGCCCTTGGTGATGCGGTGCAGCACTTGTTGGAGAGACAAAGGCCGGCCCTGCGAGTGTCGCCATCTGGTGGCGAGGCTAATTAGCCTGATCGGCGCCGAGGCTAACTCGAGAGCCTTGCACATCCGAGGTTATTTATGACGACTCGAGGGGTCTGCTCAATTAAGGAAGCAGGGCCAGGCAGAGTGGTCGCAGAAGATGGCGACCGTGACCTACCGTCTACAGATCGGAGGTGTTGCCTATAGATCTCTTCATTTCAAGAAAATGGGGGAAGAAGGAATTAGATTAAGGCGGGAGAAAAGGAAGCACTGTGGGTTTCGATTTGAAGGGAAGCAACCGTGAACGGAGAAAAGAAAATGTTTGAAAGCGAAATTCAGGATTTTTTTTTTCATAAACTTTACACCAACACCAGGAAAGAATTACCATTTCTCATCACGATCTACATCGGCCTTTTACTCAAATTCATTATTACGCATGCGCACAGCCCCACCGGAAGTGCCCATGGCCTCCTGCCAAGATCTTCACCATTTGAATATCTGTTATTTCAGGTCAGTAACTTCACTTGGAAAGTTTTAATAGAGTTGAAGAGAGATGGCAAGAGAGAGCAAAGTTGAGACCACCGTCCACTAGAAAGACGCCCTGTGTCTCGGCTTCATCTCACATCAGCCCAGCTTCACTTTCACATCACCAGGGGTGTCCATAGATGTGGAATAGCAGCCGCCTTCTCTCTTTCCGAACTTTATGGGCAATTTTGTGTGTAGTAAGGAAGTGGGTTATAGCCTCCTGTAACCCTAAACACCGACGTGTATGTGGGTGAGAGGAGGGTGTGCGTGCATACGTGTGTGTGCGTGGATGCGTGTGTGTGTGTGTGCACCACAAGGCGGGTGCTACCCCGTCATACATTGCGAACTGTGTTTTGATATTAGCTGTTACATCGCAGCAGCTGTGTCATGGACACCCATGCCAGGCTCGCAAACAATCTAAAAAGCCGCCGATGTCCGCGGTGCCGATCGAAGTTGACGCAGTGAATAGCTACTGGCCATGCAATCAGATCGGTGGAATCAGATGAACAGTCAATTTTACTGGTCTGGATTGCCGTGTGGCGACCGAGTGAAAAGGGTTTTCATATTACAGCGTCTCGGATTTTGCCGGAAGGAGCTCTTCACTTGCAGGAGGCGCGAAAGAAAAGTGCTGGCTGAAATTGTCCTCCAAAAAATTCTCACCGTCTCTTACTAATGAAGCCCTCCTCACACCCATCCTTCTCCAAAAAATGTTCTTGCTTTGATAAAATAAGTCGTAACACTTAAAAGCCTAAAAAATGACTGATGGAAGTCGGCAGTTATTAGACGCACAGCCCACGTGACATTTGAAAGTGAGAACTTGCAGTAGGTAAGACTTTAACTGCCTTCCATCCAACATAATATTAGTAGAAAATGTGTTAGTCTAGTCAGGAACCTTTTGTAACAATCACCGTGTGATATTCAACATTTTTAGTGATAAATATTTTAAAATCGTGGTCTGTTTTTCCCTTTGTAGAATACTTATACCTACATTGTGCCAGGTTTTATCCAGTAGCTACTACCCGCGCATAACACGCACACGCAAGTCATATTATGCATACAACACATAAATATGCACATAAACACATTATCTACATGTATACAATATGGGCATGAGCACACACACTCACACACACATATTCCTGTCTACCAACTCAAGCGGTAAAGTGCAAGAAGTTTATCCCTAAACAACCTTCTGCCATTAATGAGAAAAATGTTGGCTGTATATGATAAGAAACATTAACAAGGACAAAAACAAGTAGATTGGGAGGTATAAGCAGACGACAGAGGGACCTTGATCCTTCTCTCTATCCACATATCTGGAACTTCCCCAGAGAAGGAGGAGAACGAGATGTCTGTTAAAGTTTCCTGGAAACGCAGCTTCTGTCTCCGTTGTCCTTGCGGCGATGTCCAGGCAACATCACAATCTTCCTTCTATGTTTTGTTAAAAGGATTTTCTTTCATGTGAACTTATTTTGGGAGGAAAACCAGACGGTGATAAAGCTAATTACTAAGTGTTCGGCACCTGCGACCGAATGTAAGCGCGGAGTGTGATGAAGGTTTACAATGTTCGGGTAGAATCGTGGGTGGGCACCCGATCTGTCTTTGCTGGCGAGTTGGGTTGGTGGTTGGTGGTTGGCAGGAGTGGTAGTCCGTAGATTAATCGAGGACGATGAAGTCACTTAATGTAACATCATCTGTACACAAAATATATAATCAAACTCTTGCTGTTGTTGCTGTTGTTTTTGGTTTTGCTCAAACGTAGAAAATAAAAATAAATGAAAGACTAGTCAATTTTTTCAGACTTGTACATCAAACGTCTAATCTGGTCATTCTTAATTTTGAGGAAGAAAACTCCAGACCTACTGATATCCAAGACCAAGACCAGGAAATGGTTGGAGTTAAATTAAAGAACAGTGTCCGACTTCAAACGCTATCAGCGAAACGAATCTTGATTCCTTCGCCGGAAATGCCCTTGTTTTCTGGATAGCCTGCAGTTTACAGACGTAAATAAGTAAAGGGAAGATAAATGGCGGTGTTTACTCCTCACAGGGCGCAGTTGTCCCCAGGCTAGATGCTATCCCCGAAATTTAGGATCACGCAACCGTCTTGCGGGCTTCTGATGTGTCAAAGGTCAGCTGGTGCTGCAGAAGGTTCACAGAAGTTACGAAGACGACTCCAGGCCAAAGGCTGGAGGGAAGATTTTTGTCGGTTGATTTCTTTCTTAATTTCCGCTCCGTCATGCAGATGTCTGGACTGGTAGAATACTGCCAAGAGGGCTTGCTGCCACGGTATACACTTAATGAAGTTGAAGTAAATGATAGTGGAGGATAATAACCCTTTGGTTTCTGAAGCTGAATGTGGTGATTGGGCTGTTGTGTGATGTATAAATATCTGAATGTTGTACACAGACAGCCTGAAATTTAGACCGGATTAAACGAAATAAACAACAGTTTGGGCTTAGAGTGAGAAAGGAACACTAACTTTTCAAGAACCGTGCGTGCTTGCTCGTCTGTGAGTGACCAGAAGAGAGGATTGGGGGGAGCCATCTCTCCCCGGTAAACAAGTTATGACAGACAGCCAGCACGCACCCCTTGCTCCAGGATCTCAAAAGAACGAGCTCTCCTCGAGGGAGTCCAAAAGAAATCGATCCACCCTTCATCGTTTCTAGATTGTGACGTATTTCCGGAACCGTGGGGCCAGCGAACTGCTAACTTGGACAGGGCAGAAAGACTGATGCAGACAGACAGACAAGCTGTCCGCCCAGCTGGAATCGTCCTCTCTCGCAGTCTCGAGCATTCTGGGTAATAAGGATATTCTTGCCCAGTCTTTGAGTATTGATGAAAATCTTGTCACGGAATTCCAGACGTTTGTTAGCGAACCCCAGTCGCGCCCGGGTAAGACGAATTAGGTTAATTGTTCTGGTGCCAAGGAGGCGTCTAAATAGCACTTCATTTAACACAACGCTGGAAAAAATTGAATAAAAGTTTGAAAAAAGGAAAGTAAAAGTAAAAACAACTCTCTACTCTAGATTTTTTAGACATAATTGGAGTGGGCGATAGGTACAACAAACGTAGCTAAACCTAAATGCAAAAATAAGTTGTTGAAGGATGAACTAAGCTCACCCCTCATCAATTGCCTTACATTTTTTACAATTACTCCTCATTTTTATAAAGTAAAAATAAATATCGGTTATAAACCTATTTTATAAGATGCCTCCATGCTGCAAGGATATTTATTTCTGTATTATCTTGTGTGGATGCTTTGCAAAGTTCTCTTTACAGTCAAAGGGTCTAACATATTAGTTCATATACTTTCCTTTCATGTAAAGGGTTTTACATATGGTTCGTATACTTTCTTAAATCCTAATAGAGACAATTTTTAAGGTCTAGAAAGTCTTATCGTTAGAATTCTGTTATCTGTGGAATGTTGTACCCCATATTGACTTCCCCATAGAGGAGAGTATTAACAAGACCCTGAACCTTACTGGCAGTTGTTAAGTGAACCTGTTTCTCTCTTCACTCATATTTACGAGTTTACAGCTGCTAGCATTGTTTCACCTTTACATCCGCGGTGTTTCATGTCAACCTCCTAAGTGCTCTTGGGATAGCGGAACACTGTGGGCACGTGACCTGTCTCAATACGATGCCAAGCTTGGGCTTTGTTTGCGCTTTATTGTTGGTCAGACACGGCTAACGGCTTGTAGCCATCTCATACAGGGTGGGAGAGATGCTTGAGGAGGGAGGGAGAAGGGGTTGGCTAATGGTTGTAGCGGTTGTGATGCTGACCTCATCAACTAACGTCTGCCGTGCACGCGATTGGCTTGACTGCTGGTCTTTAATCACCGGCCATCCACAGGGAATGGTACAGAAGGCAGGGTAGTGTTCAAGCCTGCTGAACCACCAATAGCAATATTTAAAACGGCGACATCAACATCAATAATAATAATAATAATGAAAGAAGAAAAAAGCAAACGAATTTTTAGTGGGAAAAAACTGACCTATCATTGATCCTGTGAAGCTCAAAGAAGATGGACTTATGGACTCCACTGCTGTGAGATGGAAGACGATGATGCGGCAAAGATAACACCAAGATTCGGGATGGTCTGGGAAAGGGAGTTGCTTACCCTAGAGCAAGTAATTGAGGAAGGTACATATTTCAGATTATTTGTAGAGGCTGTTGGAAGCAACTTATGCTTTTTAATATTTATTTTGTTCTGAGTCATTTGCTTCTTCAGGATTAGACTGGTTTCCATGATGGCGATGGTCAGATGTCTGGAAAGTGTCACTAGAGTGATAGTACAAAAGCACTGGTTGGTGTTTCTAGAATGAACTGAGATGATGTAACTTCAATCGTTTTGGGGTCTGTATTCTGGTAATTGTCCTGAACATGACAATAACAGTGTTGTCAATCACCAGGCACGGTCCTGAAATACTTGCATTAAATCTGACCTGAAGATGCTCTTCTGACATTAACGAGAGATTCTTGACAGCGAACAGCTTCCTCACCCATCACAGTGGGATGTTGGCGAAAAAGCCAAGAATTAGGCCTTCCATCGTCTTTATATTATAAGAATATTATAGTATTATAAACTGTAATTCCTACACTTCCTAACAGATTGAACTACTTCAATGTTGCGACCTCGTAACCCAGTTTCGTCTGCTCTTTCTCACTCAGTCTAATAAAGGCTTTTTTTCTCCCAACATCGTTTCCATTGTCATCTTCATTATCAACCCTTGTCCCCAAACTGCTGGGATTGCCACGACAGCTGAAACGCTTTTTTCCCCTTGGCTGTAGATCTTTCTTGTTACTTTCCTCCGGGGGGCATGAAACCGCACTCAAGAAAGACGAACATTTCCTGCACACCTTCACTTATTCATCCTTTCCCTTTTCAGTTTGAGGGGAAAAAACGAATGGAGCGGGGAGAAAACAGCGAGAAATGGGCATGTGAAAATACGGGGGATAAAAGTCTTACTTTTAATTTTCCAGAGAACTTTCAAGGGCTTTTGCCGAAGGGAGGGTTTGTGGAGGAAAAAAAATCAGGCTGCAGCTTTCACGAAGGTGACAATAGCTGCCTTTTGAAGACACTGAAGACTTCTTCTCTGGAAGAATGCCAGGACAGCAGCCCTGGAGGAAAAGCCTGATCCGTTCAATTCACCTGACTGTTATCCCGCTTTCAGCAGCGCCCTCTCTCGTGGCATCCTAAGTACCTCGTGTGTTCTTCCTCTCGACAGTCGAGCGCCAGAAGGTCTGAGGTACAAAGTGTCTCCAAGTCACGAAACCA
>SRHC01000192.1:21828-84510 GCA_004794325.1 Pomacea maculata
CTCGCTCTTCACGGAGCTCTCAACTCTCCCCAACTGCTTGGTCTTCCACGTTACCTCTCCTCCGTTAACTCGCTCTTCACGGAGCTCTCAACTCTCACCAACCGCTTGGTCTTCTCCGTTACCTCTCCTCCGTTAACTCGCTCTTCACGGAGCTCTCAACTCTCACCAACCGCTTGGTCTTCCCCGTTACCTCTCCTCCATTCTACGTCATTCCATCTATGACGTAAAAAAAAATGAGTCATACAGAGCCGCGTCAGCGCTCGCGCGACTGCTCTTCCCCTGACCACAGGGAAAGTAAAAAATAAACACGAATCTAACTAGACTCGCCCCAATCGCGAATCGTTACAGTGACCCACAGTCAGGCGGATAGTTCAGGCCATGATTACCTAAAATTTTGGAAAAGTGTCACCTGTCCTTGCAAGAAATTCCTTTTTCAGACCTCTCAGACAATGTAAGCTTTCTTCTGCCATCTGACTTTTATGATCCACGAGGCTGTAGTCTGTAGCCTAATTACAGGCTATCCCTTGCTCCAAGAAGTCTTTTATACTTTCTTAAGATCAGATCATTCTTTATCTTTATTCTTTTTTTTTCTAAGACGTGAAGCATTTTCCAGGAGTAGTCGGTGTATAAAATCCACTTCCGGCTCCGCCATTTACTGCGAGTGATTATCAGCTTGGCAGCAAAACCTCGTAACGTCCATGAATTTCAAATTTCATTCCTCCCTGGACAAGCCGAATGAAATGGATTAACTTGGTTTGTCGTTTAAACCACGTATAACGCCCTCCTCATATCGACTCTCGCGCAGAGCGAGATTACGCGATTGATTACGTCAGGTCCAGGGAAGGCCTTCGATTGGCTGTCACACTCGCGCCATCCCAGAGGATGCTATCTAGGCGTAAAAATGAGCCGTTCATTTCCTACGAGCAAGGATATGAATGCATGCGAGAGATTCAATTTGGAGCAGAATAGAATAGTGAAAATCGAAATGTGGAATAAATTTACAAAGCGTAGTAATACACGATGAATGCAGGAGTAATTACTGAAGGAAACCCGCCGAACACGTGGAAAGGTAAATGCACAAAAAGGGTAAATACAAATAAATTACCGATGGAGAAGTGTTAAATAGAAGAAAATTGACTGAAGTAATAAAGGGTGTGCAAACAGTTTCACAAATTAAAAATTATCCTATACAGGTGAAAATTTTCTCTAGAACCCTTAATAACATCATAAATAATAAAAATTGGGATGTTCAGGAACTGCGTAATAAACTTTTACAACCAGTAAAAGAAGGAAACCTGCCATTGTAGGAAGAAAAAGGTGGAGGGAGGGCATTGTTAATGACGATCAAATACAGAGTCAGTATGTTAATATGGCGTCAACATCGACAATATCCTCTCTAGATGACAGCGTGACCTCACTTCCGCCACCTCCTCCACCAACCATCCATGCAAACTCATTCCTCCCTCCCTCCTGAGTCATTTTCGCACTTCTTCGTCCTTTTCATTTGGCTCCCCAGTAGAGTTAGTGGGCTGTAAAGGAGGCGAGCACCTCCAGGCCTGGACACCGATGTGCGGGGTCGTCCTCTCCATCGATTGTGTGGCGCGAGTCAGACGTTAAGAAAAGCATGTGACCGTCAAATTCCATTAGAGCGCCTGCAGGACACTCAGCTTGAAATTATCCACTCCCAGACATCTTTGCTGAGCAGACAGGAAAGGGGAAGGTGTTTGAATAGTGTACCAATGTACGATTCTGTCCAACGGATTGAGCAGGGAACCTGGCCAAGGTTCGTATGTAAGGGTGAACACGAATTCAGTGAACATGGCCTCACATGTAATGAACGTGAACCCGCAAACAGCGAACATGAACCAGTGAATATGACATTGGAACAACGATAAATGACCATTACCCTATTTGCAATGGACAATGAACCAAAATACAGAGAACAAAACCCAGATATATCTAAGAACCCATATACAACCAACAAGAACAAATAAAACGGAGAACCTAACCACAACAAACACATAATGAACAGGAACCTATATACAACAAATATAAATCCAAATACAGCAAACACAAACCTCAGAACATTAAATAATGGCAATAATCATTAACATAAAGGAACACGAATATAGCTTGAAATTAAGAGACTGTGGGTACGGTGGACATTTATCATTGACACATCAGCTTTCAAACACGTGGTTGGATGCAGGGACCTGACTACCTTTAAACTACTTTCCATATATATATATACCGAAAATCACTCGAAAAAATCTTTTCTTTTTATTAATGTGAAAATATTCTAGTTTGGCTTGATTCCAGTCAATAGTATTTTATTGTTTTCAGCGACATAGAGAAATAGAACTCCGTCAACAGCAAGTATTTTTTCCACCTTCTTCGCTTTGTAGTAATCAGTATCTTATCTTCGGGGTCGCTTGTCTTCATGGTTACTTTGATACAAAGAAGAAATGTTATTCTTGTGTCTGGAACTTTCTACAGTCTGACACTCGAGAAGCTGGTATTCTACCTTAGTCTCAAGTACCAACTACAGAGACTCGCTTAAAGGCAAACTTTAGTCAAAAATGCTTTTGTGGCTGGCAGGTTCATAGAATGTGGGGAAGGAGACCTGGATTGAAGATAATTCTAATTTTTATGCCAAGGAAGGCCGATGAAGGTGTGGAAATTTTACACGAATGAATCGTTGCTTTAATGTCAGACCTGTCTTTGTCAAGTTGAGGGACATGAGATGGTCAACGGCTTGGACATGGCGATGAAAACGGATTGTTCTTCACACAATATGGAGACCTATTGTCTTGCAATAAACTAAGCTCAATTATTTGGCAATAATTTTCCAGGCTGCTGGGTCTTTAACCATCACTTGAAAGTCAGGACACGCGGGACGCTGAAGAGCAGACGTCCAGCTCTGAGACAGCTGGAAAGACAACTCTCCGGGAAAGACAACTCTTCAGAACATGCGCATGCTACAAGTACCCGTCGCCTATACTTTCCACAGAACTTCTGTCCTCTTAACGAGACAGCTTTGCCTCGCTTCGATTACCGGCAACCTTTCGTGTCGTCTGCTTAGTCGTCGACGCGTGCGCAGGAACGTCTTCCGCACAAAGCCGTCCTTTCGTCCATGTGACAACCGGGCGGCGGAGGACTAAAGGGGACGGACAAACAGCTTCGGGAGCTGATGATTGGAATCCATTAGGCACAGAAGCGAAAGTATATTTTCCTAGTTGTCTAAGAGCAGAAAGTGTAGGGGCTGAACTTTCCTGCTTCAGATTCTTTACCTCCAGACACTTAGAGGTCTGGAAAAAAGTGATGGGCAAGGGGATTCAAAGAGAAAGGAAAGGGTTGACTACAGCTGTACAGTTACAGGACATGAAGATGGAAAGAGGTCTTGAACAAACTTAAACTTTTCCTCGTGTTTCCTTCTTTCTATCCTTTTGTGTTTCTTCTCTCACGTCTTTATTAGTTTTCTTTGTAGGATAGCCTCAGAATGTTTTTTTAGTTTCAAGTGAGTTTACTTTATTAAAAACTACCCACTTCTAAAATCTGACAGAAAATCTTGTACCGTTTATGAGAAACTAACCTATTACAGCTCTCAAAGTCGCAGTTGTAACCTGAGTGTGGGAAAGATGCAAAGACCTTGTCCCCTGTGACATCACTAACCTCGACTTGCTGATTGGTTGCATCTCATTAACTTACTCTCAAGGCCCTTCGCGTGTAAAATTTAATTGTCTCAATTCTGGCTTACCACGTGCCATGCACGTGACAAAGTCTATTGGTCTCAATGATTGTTTCGACCTCAGTTAATGCAATTTACCTACCGCTGGCGTATTTTGACTTGTTTTAATTGGGTTTTTTCTGAGTGCGGGTGGCTGTACTATATACTTGACAGCAACTGAGCCCTAGCAAATACACGAATTGTCTTATATTGAATTGTAGTTAGCTATAGCTGAAGTTATGTTATACATTTTAGTCATTCAACGCACGATTTTTATAAAATTATTCAATTTTAAAAAAACCTAAGACTACGGCTTTATTTTCCGATAACTTGGTGAATTTGATTTGTGACCGATAAACGTATGGAAATAAATAAATCAGTAAATTGCGAATTACAAAAATTGTGAAACCAGCATTAATATAGTTTGGTTTATCTTTACATCTATGACTGAACTTTCCTGAGGGTTTTATTTATTAGTCTATGGACTACACGAGGATAAAGTAATGACCCCGTGACCTATTGAAGGGATGCTCAGGAGGTTGGTAGCTGGAATGGCTGATACTTATTCCCTAACAACAGGGCTAGAGTACTCGTCGTTCTTTCCTATAACTGAAGATACAATTTGGGCGATTTCCGCTTGCATGGTCCACGATTGGGAGTAATAAGTGAGATGAATAGCAGATGAGCATGCTAGTCACGAGAAAACTATGATTAGCACCCCCACCCCACTAGACACATCAAAGAAAATGTTTTTTTTTGCATGAAATCTTTGAGCTCGCATCTAGGACTGCTCTAAAGAACGGCAACTGGCTTATAATTAAACTTCTTTAAAAAGTGTACATCAAAGAATTAATTTTTTGTAAACTCTATTTAAAAATATGGATTTTTCCTGAGCTTGTTTGATTTCTGGGAGAGATTATGATAATCGTGTTTATGTCGGCAAGTTTATCTTTTCATCCTTTAAGACTAGGATGAAGTCACAAGAAACATGATCAATATTTTTTTATTTTGCATATTTATACCTGAAAAAGTTAATGTTGAGGATTTTCTCTAAAACCACAAAATTTGAAAAGTATTGATATCAAAGCTATTGTTTGATGTGTAAGAAAAGAGAATTCTAGAGAGTTGGCTTCTAGTAGTCTAGTCTACATTGTTTCTTGTGTAAACTCACACACACACACTCACTCTCACAGGACTCATCTGAAAATTTCATGCATCCTGCTCTTTGCAGTGAATCAAACTTAATTTTTGCCCGTTGAACTGCCACCAGCACGTCACTCACTAGTCCCTGTAACGTCACCCTATCCGTTGATAGCCGCGGCTTTCTCACTGAACATCGAACGCCACCCCACTTCCACCACCCCTCACCTCTCACCCCAAGAAGTTGACAGTTCCTGAGTCGACATCCGCCTCATCAGTTTTTTTCACTTTGTTTTTTTTTTCTTTTTGTGTGAGCCCGCTAACGCCGGTGAAGTTTGAACTACATTCAGCTAATGTCCTCGCCATTGGAAGACCCTTTTGGTGCCACCAAGGCACCCGTCTGTTGCCAGGGATCAATGCGGAAAAAGCCACGGACACCGGTTTCTGTGGACAAGGTTTCTTTTTCTTTCATTGCATTTGCTTCGCAAAGACTGTTATCCAGCAAGACTGCAGAATCGCGTGCTCGCCACCAACGCCAAGACCATCAGAAACAAACCACAGACGACAAGCTGGTTGAGACATTACAGCCGCCATCTTTGCACACCGAGCTGGAGTCACGACTCCGGATGTTTGCTCCAAGCTTTGGCGGAAATGGGTGTCGTCTGCATCCCTCATCAGCATCTGTTCTCAGCTCGGCTCTCCATATTTTTATCAACCTTTGGCAGCGGTAGACGTTGTTTCTATGTCCGTCCTCAGCGTCTGAACTCTGTCTCTGGGTGTGTTCCACCTCGGCAGCAGTCAGGATTGTCTGGTCCACAATCTTCAGTGGCCGTACTATGTTTGAGCACGAAGAGGATTTATGTCCACCTCCTAGCATTTGCATCAAGACTAAGTACCGCAGGGCGTGACTTGCAGACAAAGATGAGTTACGAGGGAGAGTCTACAACAGGCCATCGAGTGAGTCTGGCGCAAGGTCCCCTGACAATTGCCGAGGGCGACTTACACAAGACTCTCGTCTGCTCTCCTCACAGAATAACATCCCTTTCGTTTCTTGGCTACTTCAGCAAAGGTCCTTGGAGAACAGCTCACCATTTCGCTTTTACTTTATTAATACAGGTTTGGTCTGGCGCATCAATCTCAAGCATCAGAAATAAGTTTGTGATGCATTAACTTTTATTTTTAGACCATATTACCATCATAATTGTCACCAACCTCATCATTTTCCTCCTCACCATCATCGTTCCCTTCCCACTTCTCTTCCTCTTCTTCCTAGTCGTCTTTATGTTTAAATCCCTCCTTGTCATTATCATCTTCATTATCATTTTTATTTTCACTTTCCTCCTTCGCATCATATCACGATCCTCCTCCTCCTCGTCCTCGTCCTCGTCCTCGTCCTCCTCCTCCTCCTCCTCCTCCTCCTCCTCCTCATCATCATCATCATCATCATCATCATCATCATCATCATCTGCTGCTGCTGCTGCTGCTGCTGCATCCTCGTCCTTTTCCTCCTTTATCATCTTCTTCTTTTATTATGATTATTGTCCTTTGCCATTTTCTACAGAACATGAGCCTAGAGCACTCTCTAGTGGTTTCTCTGCATTATCTGCCCTTGTCCGATTCTGAAGAAAGTTTTCTTTCTAACTACTCCAATATTATTCCGCTGCATATATACTTCTAGAGTTTCTCCACCGCGTTTTTATGACAGACCTGGGGCCGTAGTTATGACTCGAGAGTTAGTCTTAGGGCGAGGGCAACATCGGCAACATCGGCAACATTGCCAACTCCAGGAAAAGCGTCTCGTGTCCGAAGACATAAAGCTGTGTCCAGATCCCGCAAATGTTGTTTTACCTCGGAAGCTGTAGTTATAAAGTGGTGACAAATATACCCTAGGGTGAAGAAATATGAAGTGTCCCCAGGGCCTGGACATGACATTCTTCACGAGAAAACAAGACAATTGTTTGCTTTTTTTTTGCAGTTGGAAAAGGATTTACTCTTCCTTCATGACTACTGCCGCCGGTGTGTTCTATTATTCAATGTACTCTAGAAAAATATTGATACTTTTGTACTTTTTTCGCTGCAGAATTATTACTAACAAATTTCTTCTAACAAAATTCAAGGCTGAAACATTTCAAGAAATGACTGTGCTGTCCACAAAGACATACACCTCCCCTGTCGCCGGGTGGACAAACATCATGGATGACAGTAAACTTTCAGCGAGTTTGCATACTAAGTGTATTTTTTTTTTATTCCAAAATCTTCCGATTATGAAGCCACGAGTCATGTCACGTGTAATCATCTCGGTGGACAAGATCGACAGCCAAGGACTGGAAGCCACTGTTTGATGAAGTTCCGTCCCATGCAGCAAAAACAACTGAGTTCCCTCCAAGCGTTTAGTTCTCATAAAGCGTGAATAATTCCGTTGGGAGGCTCGATCGACTGGAATCACCGGCAGCAGGCCCTCCACTCCACTCTGTTATATCAATGTCTGGAATCCCTTGCAGCACACGGTTTCCACTTTTAAGCTGTTAAAGTTATGGCCGGAGTAGCAGCTCAGTTTTAACTTTACCTTTTTGTACCCATGTCTGAAGCAGAGAAATCGTTTAGCAAACGGTGTTGTCATGGAGATGATGAGTTGGATTTCTTGTTCTTTGCTAACTCGTCCCCCCACGAACAGACCACCCGGGGGGTCGAGCTGACCTCCATCATCTGCTGTGGACATATGCTCGGGTTCAGAGAAGGGGAGAGTAAGTAGCTGCACCTGCATTTACATTCATGTTTTATGTTGCAAGTGGCAGAGGGTCAGTCTCATTTCTTCGATTATCCTCACTTAATCAGCCCTTTGCATGTTGAAGGAATGTAATTAACATTTTCTGGGGAAAGATCATCTGGATACAAACAAACCTAATGCTAAGTAATTCCATCGACTTGGACATCATTGTGATTATACATTTTTTTTAATCAAGTGGCCTGGATACAAGAGACAATAATTTCTTTTGTTGACATCTAAGTAAGGGATTTGATTAAGTGCAATGCGCTTGAAAACATAAATCGCAGGCGAGATAAATGTTTTCTTCCCTTTCGTATCTTTTTCTTAAAAAAAAAACCACGAAACCGTTTAAGATAATGAAATGTCATAATGTCCACTGAGCAGCTGGTTTCAAGGTGTCAGCTTGTTGTTTTGCATTTTTTTGTTTACCTCGAGGATCTCAATGTGCGCACAAACTCTTTACGACAGCTGCAAACCCACCATCCCCACAATTTACTTTCGAATCCTTTGAAAAATTCTGTATCCTTTCTCAGAATTCTCTCAACAAACAGTTAATATGAATCTCCGATGGATTTCCATCTGTGTATTCAATGTCGCTCAAAGAGCAGGGGCGATAACTGTCCATGTCAGTGCCGGTCTTGTCCCTCCCATCGTCTGCTGGGTTTTCCCGCAGCTGTCCAGCATCTTTTCTTTTCCCCTCAGTCGATCTTCATCGAGCGTGAACTCGCGACTCACCTCTGAACTCGCGGCCTTGGGCGGGCTGCACGTGATTAGCACGAGCCCTGGGGACTGCCATTACGTGTCTCGGACTCGCAGACATCTTCGTCTTCATTGCTGTCGTGCTGCTAACAGACGATGCTCTCCTCGAGCCCTCAGATGCATCGTGGTTGTGTCGGCCAAAGCCTGTCTGTTCACTGATTCCGATCAGTTAGCGAAATTGCTGATCCGGATTGTAGCTCATCTGCTGATCCACATTAGTAAATAAGTAAAATAGTAAATAAAATTAGTAAATAATCTTAATAACTGGCAAATATCTTCAACGCCTTGAAATGCGTGTTGGTATGAAAAATTCTTGTCTACACGTTACATCTTAATCTTTCTTTTCTTTATTTTTCTTTCCTTACCACAGCTAACCCATGGCACAATCACTGAGGGTAAACAAAAATAAATGTCGTCCCCTAAACATTCTGAGGTTGTTGAAGAGGGAGGTGACTACACTTTTTGAGGTCAGCTTTTAAGAGGGTGGTGATAATCAGATCCGCCTCCCCACCTCACCTCCCACAACGGTCTATGAAGTCAGGTACTTGTTCCCTACATCTGGATCGACTGGAGAAAGTCAGGTGCGCCACACAGGTATCTAACCGCCGCACCTCCGGGGTCATCGGTCAAACCACTCGACTATCCGCTAAGGGTGGGGTGTTGAAGGAGCTGGGAAGTCAATGAATTAATGTCTTTTACTCCAGCTTTATTATAATCAACAAAATTAGGTATTACAGGCATACATCTCCAAACAAAAATCCAGTCGATTATCGGTCATTAGTGTAAGATTTTTTTCCCGAACACCAGGTACCATGGGCAAACATCCAAGTAAACAACACCGCAACCTCACTGTTTAGATAGTCTTCGAGAGAATTCTTTTAGAATCGTTTTAACGGCAGCACGATGTTCGATTTCCATGTGCTTTAGTGTGATTTAGAGAGCAAACATCCAAGCAGTCCCTCCTGTAATGTTTGTTGAGTTCAAAGACGAAGTTTCCACAAGCCGCTCGCTAGGTGTCGGCGTGGTTCTCGCCAAAGAGATTTTAGCATCCGTGTGTCAGGTTTGGCTTCTTGGCTTCTTGGCTTGACCACCAACTGGGGATGAGATGACAGGGTGCAGAACTCTCAACTCCATCATGGAACCCCTCACTGACTTGAAAACATAAATAAGAGCAGATACAACAGGACGGCATTGGCATCGATATAAGGTCGTGTATGATGAATTCTTTTCTCAGTCGAAACTATGACAATCTCATTATCCTTTCTCGGTAATGCAGTTTAAACGTATTAATTTTTTTTTCGTCTTTGTATGTATTCTGCGTTTTTTAATTTTTCAAATGTTATCGAAAAGACGACCGCAAGGATACCACAGATGTGTGTCTAAATACTGTGTTCGGTCCCACAGGAAAAGTCGGTCTTGAGACGAGACATTGACCAACCGCCTTGCTCGATAGACGAACAGTATTTAATGTTGTCGACAGACTCATCTTCCTCTTTTCTTTTTTTTTTTTTTGTAGCCATCTGCTCCACCCTCTCTCTCTCTCTCTCTTTCCAACCTCTGCCTACATATATGCCTTAATATCTTTTTGATTTTACTCAGAATGTCTAGACATATAAGAAAATCCATTTACTAAAGGTTAAGCCGTGTGCACTGCGCCATTGTCAGCACCTTTCTTGCTTCCTCAAAACCATCTTATTCAGTTATTTGCCGTTAGAAATCTGTTTTACCTAGGGTTTCTTGAGTTTTTCCTTTTTGTCGCCCTGTCTTCTTGTTTTTCTATTCTTATTTCCTTTTTGTGTAGTATGTCTGCACTAAGGTACCTCGATTTCAAACAGCAAAAGTTCACATCATATTCTATAATATTGTTTTGTCATATCACACATTTATAGCGGGGTCATATTCCTAGTCCTTGAGCTAGATACAGAATACAACAGACACTATTTCATCTCCTCAGTAGGTTTTGTACACGAGGCTGCAAGTGTTAGGGATGGCGCTCACCCGATGAACCACAGCCACGTGACCTTTGAGGGGTCGTCAAGAACACAGCAGGTCTCATGAAGGATGTGAAACAAGTCATCTTAATGAAAGACAGTCTGCTGAGGTGACGACTACAATAGACAAGTGGATCGTGATGAAATACAGTCTGTGAGATGCCTGGTTGGTGCTTTCGAGCCGTGGGACAGGGTTTGCCTAGCACCAGGGGCACTGCCCCATTGACAAGGGAAGCAATCCTACATTAACTGTATTTTTTTTTCTTGATGAGACAACAAACTCACTTTCCCTTGGTCCTGCCAACCTTCTTGACATGTCCTGTCTGCAAGAAGATCGAAAATAAAATCTTAGCGGCAATTGCCAGACAGGACCAACAATGGGTTACAGAGAAATACACTGACGGCAGGATAATGGAGGAACAGGCAGAAACCTATATAAAGTCTCTTATGTATGTACGTAGGTACCAATATTTGAATTTTAAAAATTATTTTCGTGTTTCTCTTGTAAATGCCTCGCAGCAAAATCAGTAAACATGTATAAATTTCCTGCACGAGAGAATAAAGTTGAACTGTATTGTATTCCTGTTTGATTGTATTTTGTGTTTTTGTATGCATTGTGTGTGTAATTTGTTTGATTCTTGAATTATGATTATATTCTTGTATGTGTTGTGTTTGTATGTATATATATATGTGTGTTTGATGTGTATTTGTAAATGCTTGACGCGCATGTTTGTATGTAAACATGTTTGTTATTTGTTTACAGCACCTCTACGTCACAACCCACGCAATCATGTATTTATTTACTCAATCATGTAGTCTTCATTAGCTGTGCAGTCTCTAGAAGGTTCGATGTAGCAGTTCCAATACGGTGCCCAGTGAAGGGTTCTGTTTCTCCCCGCCTTCCTCGCCATCCATCGTCTGCCACGTCTCCAGGACTTCTCTCCATTGCGCGTCTTCACTGACGCCGGAAGGCCGATTGAGTGCTCTCCCCTTTCTAATTCAAGCTCTTCACCAAAGCAGACGAAAGAACGAGCTTCAACACGTTAAGCACCAGGTGGGTGGCCTCGTCATTGATTCCCAAATCTGTTTCTCCGACATCGTCTAGGAGCAGACGGCGAAGTGGCACACATCCTACTGGTTTAATCTAAGATGATAGAGAAGGCTGTGTAGTTGGTGGAGAGGGCTTCATTTTTTTAGGTACCATGGTGTCTCTGTGGCTATTAGAATGAGACGGCGAAAAATCGAAGGGCCTGTCTGAGACTGTAGACCTTAAGGACAGGAACGGTGAGCCGTGTATCATACTTCAGCGAGATATATTGAACCAGTCTCCACCAGACGCGATGCTCCAGCAACCCCGGGCTTGCAACAGGAATTGGGTGTGAAACCCTCACTAGTGATGTCCCCCTGTACTTGTCTGTGTGTTTGTATATCTGTGTATGTGAGTGAGAGGTTTGTCGAGATATATAACTACAAAACAGCAACGACAGACAGATTGAGTGACTGACCGCCACCCCGGGACGATGGATTCGCCAAACCAGAAAGACAGAAAAGAGAAAAGATGGTGTGATTGTCCTTCGCCTTGTACAAGTTGGAAACACATTGTGCACAGCCCTCCACCTATGCCCGACGACCCCCTCAGGCCGTGGCCGGCGCTCGCCGCAACTCTCGCAAATTGAAGACAACTTCTCCGGGCCCCGGCGAACTTATTGAGTTGCCATGTTTTCAGAGGCCTGCCAAAGTCAATAGACGAACTCTCCTTATCGAATGAGCAGAAAGAGCAGCACTCGTTTTGTAGTTTTTGTTGCATCCGGCCATCGGGCCAGCGATATGTGGGAGATATTCATTAGTCACGAACGAGTCTTAGGATTAATCCGTAAACCCTGCGGCCATCTCTCCATTTTATTATCACTCCCTGTTCTGGTTATTAATGTTGTCAGAATCGGTCTCAGCCCATAGCAACACTTCATACTTTGATGCAGTTAGGAGTTTATTTGAGGATAATTGGTACAAAGGGGTCCTTCTATGGTGTTATTTTTATATGATACAAACAGTCATGCGACTTCCGCACCAACTTACACATCTGTTCTGTCTGTTCAACCACTCTTCTTCTTAACGAAACCCAAAATCTAACTCCTAACCCCAAGCAGTGTGAACACGCAGTAACCTGACCAGGAAATAGACTAAGAAAGCTCCGCAACAAAGAAGCCAAGAAAACAAAAGCCCAAAAAAATATATATGAACGCAAGACGAGAATCGACCCCAAGACTCCAAGTTATGAAGCTTCTCCAAATACTGCACTACAGCAGCTACATCGAACTTTGCTGAAAGTTAGAGAACTAGTTCGGTGCAAACCTTTTTTCTAATGATTGAGTAAAACTCATTTCAAGATACTTTCCCCAAAAAGTCCTTGTCCTCTTTTTGTATTTGGTGAGGTCCGATATCTTGTGAACTGTGGCCTTGTGCTTCACTGGGGACGAATAGGAGGAAGAAGAAGAAATCTTGTCAACAGAAATGGATATTCACCCAGGTTTAGCAAATTTCGCTAAATTAATATCTTGCACCGAGCTTTACCCAGTCGCTAGAAAACATGAACCTTACTAGTCCTTTAACCGAACAAATATAAACAAAAAGATGGATCGAGCTTGTCAGAGTTCATACATGATTGTTATCTATGTTATATATCATACATAAACCTTGTCAGACTCAAATGTTCTTCCATAACTGTCTAGTAAACAATGTCTGTCGGGCTGACGATGTATCTAAGGGCCATGCCAGCAGTGGCAGATGAATTCCAAGACTCCACAAAGAATATTTCGCAAACCAACTCATAGAGCGCAGGGATAGTCTCCCTTCGTTCCGCAAGAGTTGTGGAACTTGACAGTGGCGACAGCAAGAAGGAGATGCTGTTTATCACGGATGTGAAGAATTCGGCGGATGTCATAAATCCGAACTGAATACTTTAATTAGAAGCCAGAGCAATTTCTGAGCGCGTCGAGCTCGGTGTGGACCGGGTCCGTCCTCCTGACGTTGATGTAATATTTGAGATTTAGAGATGGTGTCAAAATTTACAGCTTATTGAATTTCTCTGCTTGGAGACTGGTGAGAATTGCACACACACACACACACAAACACACACGTATACACACACACAAACACCGTACACACACGCACACACACGCTCGGTCCATCACGTTTGCATGTCCACACCTGCACACACACTCATGTCACCTGTAGAATGAACGCACTGCCAAAGGAGAATTTAAAATAATGTGAAACATAAACTTTATCTAATCATCAACAAGATGGTGGGATTTTATGTTAGGAAGCCAGATGTCAGAATGTAGGCATCCAGAGAAACATGCAAGAAATCGAGTAGCGGAGAGATTATCTTGGATGTGTATTTTTATTTTATTTATTCATATATTTGGGAAGGTGCGCTCGCACACACACACACAAGCAGGCAGACAGGATTTTCGTAATGCCTTCTTCATCTGGTGTAAGATGTCAGACGGCAAATGTCATCCGACGGTCGACTAAGCTGTGCAGCCTGGTGTGTAACGGTCACTGGAACTAATGGTTTGTAGATATGTTAATCTATCAACATCTTGGCGCATAGGCAAAATGCCAGACACACATAAAAATATGATGTTTTTGTTGGTGAACAAATTGACACACTTGCACGCATTCTTTCACACTTCATTGAGCAGAGAAACATTGCCGTCGGTTAGTTTTCCTGCCTGCCTGTCTATTTAATTACATGTGTGTATGTGTGTGTGTGTAACAGGAGTGTCTAATATTTCCATTTCCTATAGCACAGATTAAAAAGATTCCTTTCAGCAGTTGTCACACTTCGTAAAGCAATGATGTGACAACCCTAACAACTGTTTGCCAATGTCACTCCGTGTGTGTCTCCATCTTTAAGACCCTTTTATAATTTGTTGTCTTTCCTCTCCTGTTCCCATCTAACCTTTTGATCCTAGTTTAGTTTTACTCCATGGCTGGCTGCATTGTTCCAGTCAGCCCCTCGTGACAACTTGCTGATGGGGTTTGTTAAGGTCTGGCATCCCATTCACAGTATTTGCTGACCTCCCCACATCGAGGTCCTGCTGTTGGCTGTAACATTACATCGGCCTCCACACCCGCTTCTCCTCCCAGCAATCAATCCCTTCCTCAGCTGCAAGTAGAGCAAGTATATAGTCTTGGGATTGGAATATCGACTGGAATTTAATTCCTGCTCATTTAAAGTTATACACGTGGTACTTCTGTTTTTATTTTCTTTCGTTTTCTCATTCATTCTTACTTTCGACTCTTCTTTTCCGTTTCCTTATTATTGGAAGGGGAATGATGTTTAGAAAGTTTATGTATGAGTTAGTTAACGAATTCCTCCCTCTCTCCCCCTGTGTGTGTGTGTATTTTTTTCTGTGGAATGAAAACATCAACTGTCCCACATCTCGTGTCCGCCATCATGCCGAGCCAGTGTTGTCCAGAGCCGCCAGCATCCTCCTCCTGTTCTCAAGACCTTGTTTACACCGAATGCCGCCAACTGACGACCAGACGAGGACGGCTTGTCATACTTCCTCCTTTGCCGCCTTCGCTGGGATCAACCAGTCCCCTCCATTGATCCCCCAGACATGCTTGTTTGGCGGCCCGAGACTTCAGCGAGATCAGACGCGAGCCATTCCGAGGCTGTCGCGAGAAGCGACCTGGCCTGGCACAGTCCTCCATTGCTCCACGTCCTCGCTCACCTGTCCCGGAAGATTAAATCAAGTGTAGGGAAGATTCGAATGCTTTTTTTCCCAGGTTGACTACTTCCGGTCCTGCGCACATGGTAACGCCTGCTCAAGGATGCTGGAATACGTCTTAAAGTTTGTAGTGACGATGATATGGTGAATGTCTATGTAGACAAAGGTCCTATTTACTATATTGAGCACATTGGGTATGGGGAGACTTTCGGGTCCATTCTGTTGATTATTATGTGTGTCAAATGATGATGATGATGATGATGATGATGATAGAATCGACAACAAGATATGAACAACGTACATCAAAGAAGGCAATGGTAGATAAAAACAACTATTGTAGTCCGGATGTTGTAGACAAGGTTTTGACCACTGGCTTCCCATGAGACTTTGTGGAAAGGGTCTAGACCACGTGGTCTTGCGTGAAAAGCAGTTTTACAATGCGACAAACGACAGAAAATGTCGGAGGAGGGCTGTAGCCATGCCTATTGTGCTCTGACAAGATAAAGAAACCCTCTCTTGAAGTGCGTCCCTCGCTGGCTTTATCTGTGAGAGTTGCCAGGAAACGTGTGAAAAAAGCCGACAATGAAAGTGTCAGGAGACAAGAGCCATGGTTTATCCTTCACCAAGCTGGCAATGTCCGACAATAGAGATTTCTTCGTCCAGAAGAACATCAACAATTTTTGGCAGGCAGACAGGCATTCCTTTTCTAAAGAAAGTTTTCTGGATATAAGGTGGGTGAAGTTCCGGAGCGAGACAATCTTGAAATCTCATTGACTAAAGTCTTTTCAGCCATTGTCACAGTCATAGGGTGAGCAGTATTGAATAAAAAAACATCACTTCCACTCTTTACTCATACCCCACGTCAAGTGTGTATGTGTGTATGTGTGTGTGGTTTCTCGGTTTCTGGGGTTATTACAACTAGAAACCATTTTCCAACGACGGAAGTGGAAATGGTTTCTGCGCCAACAGACTAACCCCAGACTCGTTTACCTGAAAAAAAAAATCAGAAAGCGGTTGCCAACCACCTGGAAGCTGAGTGTCACTTCCGTTTGCGTTGGCGGGTGGCAGGTTGGTTGACAAACAAACAGTCTGAAGGTGGTCGTGGCTGTCACAACATAGGATCCACAACTCGCCCTGAGCTGTAGGCTACCTGACTGTACCAGTCAGAATAAACACCATCAGAAAGGTTTTCATTGCCGCTGCAGTCAGGGAGATCGAACTCTCTCAGGGAAAGCACAGAAAGCTGAAATCTCCCATAAACCACCGGATGAGTGGTCAAGCAGGTCCTTGCTGATGTTCGGGGGAGGGAGTCTGAGAGGGCAAAGAAGGGGAATAGCAGATGTAAAGATGCAGGGTAAACAAAGTGATGCTACGACAAGTAAGGGTTAGTGTGTATGAGAGAGAGATGGAGAAAGATAGCAGAACAGAGAGAATCAGAAGGAGAGTTCTTTGCCCAAAGATTTAGTCCTTATAACAGACATTCGTCTCTATAATAACTAGAAAAATGACTCGACTTTTGCTAGAGTTTGAAGAAACGAAGAACCTATATCATTTAGGCAGTGCAATGAAATCATTAGGAGACAGACTAGTCTCTCAATATGATCTTACTCAAGCTCTTTCCCCTCTCTCTGTCCCCCATCCACCTCCTTAAATATCCTGTTTTTGTTTTCTTAAAAAAAATCATTTTAATTGATGTAAGTGCTTATAATTCTTATCTAAAGAAACTGAAAATCACACAACAAAACTACAATACAAAACATGAACTTAATCAGAATATTAAATAGTAAAATCACACCCTCATCTGGTCATAAACATCTAGTTTTGATGCTCGCTCCTTTTAGGGAGAGTGGCGAACACTTTCTTCAAGATCCAGGTAGTTCCAATTACCTCCAATTACTCAAAATTAACTGTTTTCTGGTCACTGAACTGAAACTAGTTTTTGTCTTCGCCTTGTTCACAAGAATAATTTCCTCTGCCTGGCAACACCACCACAAGAGGTTTGGTGCAGCTGCCACTAAGGGCTGTTGAGTCTGGTTCCTCGCCTCTCTCCTCGTTGTCTTTGTCCTCAGTGAGGACGACCCTGCTCTGAAGACGGGCTGCTTGTCTCTTTAAGTGGAATCGATGCCATTCTTAATGCGGAATCAATCAGCGCTGCCCGGAGCCTGTTATCAGCAGACCCCAGACCACTTTGTGCAGCATTTACCTCAGTCTGTGTTGTCCGTTTACCTCAGTCATTGCAGACCGGTCGCCTTGTGGAAGAAAAAGCACACCCTGTCTGCTTTGCAGACCGTGAAAAATATGGCCGGTAGGTACGATCTGGCCCGGTAAGAACACTCGGGGTTCCTCGAGTTCCATCAGATATTCAGGACCACTCGCCGGCGGGAGACGAGAGTAATTGTTATGGGTGACTGCAGAGACTGAGTAATGAGAACTACTCCAGGGGCCATAACTATTGGCTGAAGGAGGAGTTACCTCGTGGGCAGCTATGGGCTTGAAGTAATGCGGGGTTCTCTGATCACGGAGAGGGACTGACCTTCAGGTTGGTTGGCCTGTCTTGAAGTGGTTCGGTCCTGTATGGAACACCCGGTTCTTTGTCCACTTTGTCGACTTTTCTCCTGAAGGACGGTCTGACAGTATCGTGACATGTCACATGACAAAACCAACCTAGCTCACCCGCTTTTAAAGTTGAATGAAGGTGTTTCTGGTGGTCCAGCAGGGTGGCGACCGTGCTCCATAAGCAGTAGTCATTGGATGTTTGTTCCTTGCAGAAGATTTGGAGCAACCTTCTAGGACCTTTGGTCTACAATCAACTCATCTATGATGATGTATGGTTTATCTACGATTTGTCTGTAACAGTAAGACCAAAAACAATTACTAACCTCACGAGGAAGTCTGTATTATTTTTCGCCAAAGGTTTGAGCGTTTGGGGATTTTTTTTATTTGTTACAGTCTTCTAGTTTTAGAAACAGCGCTAACTTTGCAATCCCAGTTGCCCTAAGGTCGCCAGCCAGTGTGGTCCTGTCCCCTAAGAACTGTTTTCCTGCACAGATCTCAAGGCGAGCCCCAATATTGACACAAGCAACACTCATTTTAATGACTTGGCAATGGCTCCCCTCGTGCGTGCTCCAGTCTCGCCACCAGCAGACTGCCTTCAGTGCTAGTCACGTGGTCTTTTACTTTCTAACCTATTACTTTTGAGTCCCTTGATAACAGGCTTTGAATAATTTATTTACCATAAAGAGGACCAAACCCTGGTACTTGTTGACTTGTTAAGTTCTAGAAACTTCTGACCTCTTGTTTGATTATATAAAACTAACAAACCTAGGTCGTTAACAATCTACATTTCGCTTCCTTCCCTTCCCACTATCCCCTGGTCAACCTTTCTGAACTACTAGAACGAGGCTGGTGTATACAAAGCTTCCGGTTTAATCACATTCATTGTTTAGGCTCGCCGAGACTTACAGCGGAGAACTTCTTCTTCATCTGTAAATAAGTGGAGAATAAACTATTTAGTTTTATTGCCGAGTGAAGATTAAAATGTTTTGTTGTAACTGAGTGTAGCTGTCTGCAAATGAGATATTTAGTTGTTGAGTGGAGAATGAGCTGTTCTGTTGTAACTGAGAGGACAATCAACCGTTTGTTTTAATTAAAGTGAAGAGTGAGCTGCTTTGTGGTCTTCAACTTTCTTAGAGAGGAGAACACTGTTGCTGGGAAAAGTTTTTTTTTTTTGCTGGTGAAAGGTAAGATATTTTCTCTTGAAACCCTGAGAATTTGCTGCAATCTTTAGAAGAGATCGAATCCAATGTGCAAATCGTTAATCGATGACCAAGAATAAGAAACAGTATGAGAAATAGTAATTTTGTCGACAGTCACGTGATATTTTCATTCAGAGACGGGATCATAGCGCGTGCTTCTGTGCCTTCGCGTGCAGGATTATTCAAGATCGAGGGAAAAGAATCCTGTAGCAGAATGGCCGTAGGTTGGACGCAAGTGGCTCAGCGTGTCTAAGGCATGACACGTGACAGCTGGAACCCAACCTGTCCTTCCGTTGCTAGTACTGCCCGTGAGAGATCAGAGCCTCACCTGCTGAGCACCCAGGTGGACTAGGGACTGGGGTGGGGTGGAGTTTTACAGGTACACACATGTTGAGGTCTCGGGTCAGCCAACTAGTTCCCCAGTCCTTGCCTGAGATGAGGTGATGGATGTTTGTGTGAGTAGCTATGCGTGCGTTGAGAGAGAGAAAGAAAAATGAGAATACAAGAAGCCATATGCACGAACAAAAAAAAATCATAGCTAAAAGACTCTTTTTACAAAAATGTTAGTGGGTGGGGAACCTGAGATGGCCTTTCCATTACGGTATTTTTGTCGTCTGGAGGAAAACCACCCGCAAAGATCAAAAGAATTATCCAAATCTTGCGAATGAGACATCCGGTTTTCCGATTGGCAGATCCGAGGCCTCTCATTCCATCACAGAACTCAGACGCCCCTGTGGCTTCCTTTTCCTGCCTGCGACCCGAATTAAAACCTTCATATCTTGTAGGCTGGCTGGCCCACGAGGTGCAGGAAGCCTCCCAGCATCCTGGGTGCAACCCACAGAAAGTCCATCCAAAAGCGGCGGTGAGTTCTGTGGGGACCGTCCACCGGCTTCAGTGAAAGTAGGGGAGGACTAGACTGAGGTCTGTTGTTTACTGTCTGCTGTTGTTGTTACCACACGGGTCTTTTTCTTTTCCTATTTGAGCCAGTAGACAGGAGGGCAAGTGGGGGCAGCCGTCCCCTCAAAAAAAAAAAAAAAAAGATTCCTAAAGGGGAAGAATATTTTTTTGCTTCCCTGGCCCAACTCTTCAGATGTGATTCTTCACAAAAAGTAGAGAACAGAGAGAGAGAGAGATTATAAATCTTTATTTACGAGGATAACAGAATAAACAAAATTTATGTTTTTTCATCTACCTCTTGATGTTGATGGTCAGGCCAGTCATCTCTGATTCTGCGAGCCGAGTAAAAGACTTTTTTTTGTAATGTGCAAGTGTGAGAGTCGTTCACTGTTCAGCATCAGTTTTAATCGTTCTCTTTTGTTTTTTTGTTTGTTTGTTTGTTTTGTTTTTTTGTTTTTTTTGTCTAATGTGAATTTTGTGTTTTCTCTTTCTTTTTTTTTCATTTCTTTCTTTCCTTATTGTAACAGAGGGCTAGATCATTGTCATCGACACAAGTTGTTCGATTATGTCTGTGACAGAACGACATCAGTCACGTGATGCTCGTGACCTCTTCACCTACATCCGCTGTCTTTTGGTTTCATTCTTCGTGGTCATTCTGTCTTTGCTATGATTTAATGATTTTTTTTCCTCCTGTCATGGGTAAAGGTTTCGTTTTAAGGGAAAAAGACCTCTTTGCCACAGAATCCAGTGAAAAGCAATTTTTAATGGCTACAGAAATATCTGCAACTTTCAAACCTTCTCACTTTTAAGGATGCTGTAACCATAGGGCTGGGGCTAGGATGTCTTATAGAACTCTCTTCCAACACACTAAAACACTTTCACGTGCAACAAGACATTTTGTGAGAAAAAACTGGAGACTGACTGGCTTTGAAATGAAACTTTAAGGCCTGTACAGTGCGAGATAAGACACGTGGTCTCGGCATTCATGCAAACACCATTTGCCACAAAACACAATCTGAAAAACGACCCGAGCAAGCTTAACAAGAACTATTTCCCTACTGAGCGTGAGCATCCAATGTCTCTCAATAATAATAATAATAATAATAATAATAATAATAATAATAATAATAATAATAATAATAATAATAATAATAATGATAATGCCACTCTCCAGCAAAAATAATGTGAAACATTGTTAAATAGAATCATCGTTTGTAAAAAGCTGAAGAATACACAGCAATGTAAAAAAAATGTACAACCATGTATAGTCTTTAAAGGCTACAGTTTGTGCATTTGTACAGCAGATATGTAAGAAACAATTCGAGTTTTGTTTCGTAGAAGTTTAAAAAACAAATCCACACACAACCTTTCTAAAAATGGAAATGACTATAAAGTGTCTGAAAAACATTCATCTCCGCAACCCGACAGAAACCGTAAAAGTTGGTTATTAAAAAACCAGCCAACCATCAAACAAAGGTAATAAAATTAATAAACCCATTCGTAATTAATTGCTAGGTTGAAAAAAAGCAGTATCAGGTGTAAGTGGAGGTTTTGAACACTAGACACATTTTAGCACGAAATTGCTAACATCAAAAAGTAAATCAGCCTTGATGGAAAAACAATTCACAAGAAAAATGAATAACATTGCTCAACATGTGGAGAGCTGGTACAAGGGGGTGTAGAACACTGACAACCCCGGGGGTGAGCAGGGGCCTGGTGGTCTGCTACAGGACTTGTGGATGTTAGAGGAGCATGGAGCTCTTTGTCCTTTTGTTTACTTCCAAACATGGATAATTAAACCCTCGCCAGCTTTGCAGGGAGACAGGACAAAGTGAAACGAATACCATGTTACATTATTCCATCACATTTCATTCTTTGCTGGCGATTGGCTTGACAAATATCATTGTGCGCAACATTCATGTCTAATGAAGAGGGAGAGGGTGTTACCATGGTGAAGGACATGGTCAGACGATGTCCAAGCCGATGAAAAGCCGTATATACAGCAACCACAACGACAGTCAACATCATGTGCAGCTAAAGGGTTTCTCCATTTTGTCAGTAAACGAATCAGGGAATCGCTTCCTAAAATTTGAGAAAAAAATTGTGGAACTATCTCTCAGCTCATTGATGACTAGTGATTTCATTTTCTCAGTTAAGGAAAAAAATGTGAGTTCCGTGCATGCAAGAAATCAGTTATAATTTGGTGCAGAGTCTGAGTGTGGTGCCTGTCTGCAGAACACAAGGGGAGATGAAGAGAAAGGGGGAGAAAGGAATAAAAAAAAGCGAGAGCGGGCGGGGGTAAGAGAAAGTTGGGGTTAAGGAAAGAAAGAAGAATGAAAAACGAATTGAAAAAAAATGTGAGATCAGAGGATTCAGCAGTAACCCTTTTGTTTGTATTTCTCTTTGACATCGTCTGTGTTTCCTTCTCATGCTGTCTAGGGATTCGTTGGGAACTTATCTTGTGACATTTGGAACTTTTAATAACCTGCCAGTGTCTCAGAAAAAACAACTTTAGAAAATAACAAGTCAATAACAAGTCACCTGTAGACTCGTTTTTGATCAATCTGACATACTGTTGTCTTATTGTAATAGGCTTTGAAACAGAGTTTGAAGAAAGAAAAGAAACAAGTACAAAGCTTCGTAATTGTTTCTTTTATCGTCGGTCCTTTTAGAAGTGAGTTCTATCTAGCAGGTGACATTAGAACCAGGCTTTGGTGATTGTCATCTGACTGTATCTCAGGTGCGCAGACATCTTTCACAAATATTTATATCCCTATCAAGGCAGCATCAACAAACTCACGTGCATCCTGCTAACCAGAGTAAAGTGAAACAGCAAAATGTCCACATCAAGAGGAATTGAACACCTGCAAATTACGATCAACAGACCGAAGTAAAGAACGACAGACTGAGGTTAAGCACAGATAACAAACTGAAGAAAACAGACTGGGGGACAAAAAGTTCAGAAGAAGGTGTTGATGTTAACTGACTGGCGAGAAAATAACGGACGTGCAAATACAAATAAAGTACTACGCATGCGCCGTGCACCCTATTGTTTTTTGAGAGTGGTTCATGTTTTCGGCAAAGTGAACTTCATCAAATCGTCTGCAAAAACAACAACAGCAATCCATCGCTTACTACAAAACGTACATTCCAAAAATACAAATGATCATTCTTCTCTATCATTGTTTCCTATCCTTCTAGACATACATTGTAAACAGAATGATAATGTCTACCCTAAGGTCTGTCTCCGAGACTGCTGGGGAACTAAGCAAGAGAATTGTCTATACACGAATAAAGGCGAGAATCAGATTATGTATATCCATTGACAATATTAATACCAGAGTGTCCGTAAAGTGGAATCACGATTTAAATACGAAAAAATAAGAGAAGGGAAGAGGGTGGTAGAAGCAACTGGGTCTGATTGTGTCTAGCAACCAACAGGAGAACACAACTCTGTTCTAAAGCATCCTCAGGGGCATCATAACCGTGAAATAGTCGATTTGTGGGTGGCTTTCAAATGTTATCTCGCTCCTACTCCAATCGTCTGGGGATTGGTTTTGGAATCTTTCCAAAGGTTTCCGCCTAATTTGACTGGCTTTTAGCTTATAAATGCAATTTTGCGCCTCACAATTTTCCTGCAGTTGAATTGTCTGGAATGACTAACGATAATTTACATCATAAAAACCGCATGATTGATCGAGAAGTTCTCATTACTAAAGCCCAGGTGAAAGGTAGTATGAGTGGAGGTTTTTGTGCTGAAATTGGCCGCAATCAATCATGTGTGATAATTAGTTACTTCCGCTTGTCTTTGCCTTCAGGTACAGCGAAATTAAATTTGTGTTTATGAAAGTGTCTGCCTGAAATAGTCAGTGACGACCATCACACTGACCTGGTTAGCCCCCACAGCCATCTGCCCTCTGCCCTCTACCCTCTGCCCTAAAGGACGCTTATCCTCCATCATAGCTTGTCGCAAGCTTCCCTCGTCAAAAGACTTCTGAGAACATTCTCTAAAACAATTTTCCGGGCACATCTTGGCACAAGCTGTTTATACCAATAAGAGCATCTAATAGCTATGGTACACAACCAACATCCACAAGGCGATGTAAGCAGTCAACAGTATCATGAGATGGATGCATGTCAATAACAAAAACAAAGCAGTAACCAATGGCAAGAGTCCTCACTTTGTACACTAAAGCTAAGAGTTTGTGACTAGCACATGACACCACCACTAACACAGACATGGAAGTCGCCATGCGAGGATTTCTTGTTCTTCTCGTCAGAGCAAGTTCTTAAGTTGTATCCTTTTAATTGGTGCTATCTTTGGCAAATGTTTCCCCACCTAGGAGGATAATTCTGACACGAAAGACTCTATTAAGTTTTCAAACTCATCTGCCGAAGTGTTCGTTGCTTGACTTAGCATTGGCAGGCTTTTGGCATCAATTCTCACAGCGCGGAGAGGCTTGGACATGTCAGCCCCAAGGAATGATTTATTCAGCAGGACCTCTAAGAAGTGTCGTGGAATCAACAGCTCCAGCCTACGAGAAGACGCCTACCTAATCCTCGCGGTATCAAGTTCAGACGATTTCACGTAACAGTCACATAGTTCCAAATGAAAGCACTGACCAAAACGAAGAAAAATTCAGTGTTCTTGACCGTGTCTCCATATAACAGTCACATATCGTTCCCAATGAAGGCATCAACTAAAATAATAATTAAAAAAAGCTTTGAGTGTTTTCGAGGGCAGCTGACAGTGACCGTGGTCTCGGCAACAGAATGTTACGAGAAGATTGATATCAGGGCACGAGCCGATGACTGATGGCTGACAAAAGCCACTGATGCATGTCTGAGGATCTTCGCGCGCACTTTTGAAAACAATATTCATCATGTCCTCGATAATAGAACAAGAGTCTTCCCTGCGGCTATACAGAAGGAGGCACTGCAAGCCAACTCCCAAGGCCGCCTCAGAATTTTCCATCCAGGTGATCAAGACACTCGACAGTCGTTTTTGTCATGGCGACGTGCCCTCTTGACCTTTGGCTTGGACCCGCGCCGAACTAGACTACGACTGCGGTTAAAATTCTTGGCATCGTGGTCCCATTCCTCCCACTTCTCCGGTTCCGACTCGTCCAGAGAGTTAGCGCTCCTTCTGCGCATGCTCAAAGGCCCCATGTATCGTGCTCCGCCCCGCGATTGGTCCAGCAGCAGCCGGAAGATGTCCTCCACGTTCTCGTCCTCCTTGGCGGACACCTCGACGAAAGCACCCGAGAAGCCTTCGTCGTAGATCCAGTTGAGGGTGTCGAACTTCTCCACCTGCCGGCTGTTCTCCAGGTCCGTCATGGAGCCCACGATGACACAGGGCAGCTCCTGGTAGTTGCTGCGCTCCTCTTTAATCTGCGTCCACAGCTTCTTCATCTCCTCGAAGGACTGCTGGCTGGTGATGGAGTACACCAGGATGAAAGCGTGGGCGGTGGTGATGGACAGCCTCCGCATGGCCGGGAAGGCGAGGTTGCCAGCCGTGTCCAGAAGGTCCACCTGCCATCCAAACATGTTGAATTGTAACAATGGTGCTTGTCTACTCTGTCAAATCCGATGTGGATTTGATTTTATAAAGACACATCTCCCATCATTCCCCGTAAATTTCTGTTTTTTCTGAACCATTAATCATCTTGTGTTTTATTTTTCTCTTATTAAAAAATGATATGCTGCAAAAACAAAATTGGGGTGGTCTAAAAAAATAATAATAATAATTCCATTTGTGTCAGCATTTAACTTTATCTGCTGTTCTTATAAATACCTCCATGACATAAAACAAGAGCATTAAGAGTAAGCTATGTAGAAATACAATGTGGGGCCTGGACATGCACAATTTTTATTTATTTTTGAAATTCATTCATCTTTTTATAAATCGAGTGAAGGAATCGTTTTAAAGAAGTATGTTAAGAAAGAACGAAATAATGAGCATTGAATTTTTTTAACATCAATTATTTTATGGCAACCAGTGCATTTCTTTTGATCGTCCTTTTCTCATCGCTTGCTGAATGGGTTTGATCATCTTAATGGTTTTGATTACCTTCATACAAGATCCTCTCACGTTGTAGTCCCGACAGTACAGGTCCTCCACAGTCTCCTTGTAGTCTTCGTTGTATGTGTTGAAAAGAAAGCGACGAAGAATACATGTCTTGCCAACCTTGCCCGTTCCCAGGACCACCACTCGATGTCGCTGGTCTGTGTCGGCCATGTTTGTACACTGCCGGGTGGCGCCGGTCGATGTTTACGCTTGAAGGTAGGTTCGCCTCCCCGTTCGCGGCTCCAGCAGCGACAGTGGCAGGTCAAGAGGTCAAAGACGAGAGGGCAAAAGGGCGTGGGTACGCCTGGAGCGTTTGATTGACATCCACGGCTTGATGCGAATGTTCCAGAGCTGTCCACCGTCTGGCGTTCTCATAGCAAATCTGAAACATTTTTTTTTTTTAAATCACAAACCTTTTCTTGGTAAGTTACTAGAGGTCAGGGTCGTGACCTCAGTAGACGATGGCATGGTGGAGTGGGTGACACCAGGCTCAATCAAATACGAGCCTTTTAATCTGACTATTCCTGGCGTTGCGCGTGCAGGTAACAGCGAGGACCATGTGACACACCTGGCCGCAAGCAAAATTCATCGACCTGGACTTGCACCTGGATTAGTCACGTGCGTCGCGTGTAATAAAAGTGCAGGTAAGCAAAAATATGTTGGAAGGTGTGAGTTCATTAGTGCAGAGTGTCACGCTCGGGCAATTAAAGAGTTTGTTCCACCTGTGTCGACTATCCCGCCTCCATCAACACTTGTGTTGTTAGTAGAGGCAGAAACATTGTAGATTAGCAGACGCAACCCTGCCTGGCTAGTTAAATATTTAACAGGTTTAATGAAGTTTGATAATTCAATAAAACTAGTTTGATGGACTTGTGCATGATTTCTCTGGTCGCCGTTCTCCAAGGTATTTATAACTGCCAAGGCCGATAACTGTGTAATATCAGGGTCGACTGCTCAAGCTGTAGATTGCAATAGACGAATATTCTAAGGTGTTGATTGTTACTGCCAGCGACTGTGAAGTGTGAAACCTTGGTTTTACGAGGCTTTGTGGCAGCTGGTTGTGATGTGTGTGTATGTCTGGCGTGTATGTGTGTGTGTGCTTGTCTGGTGTGTGCATGTGCGTGTGCGTGTGTGTGCGTGTGGATGTCTGGTGTATGCGTGTGTGTGTGTGGGTTCGTGTCATGTGTGTATGTGTGTGCTCGTCTGGTGTGTCTGGTGTGTATGCGTGTGCATGTCTGGTGCGTATGTGTGTGTATGTTCGGTGTGTATGTGTGTGTATGTTCGGTGTGTATGTGTGTCTGTCTCTGGTGTGTATGTGTGTGGTAGCAGTAACGGACTTCCAAAGTATCGTAGAATCCGATCTAACCTTCGCTTTAAAACAAACAAACAAACAAACAAACAAAAAGATCAATATTTACTTATCAATCACGCAATAAAGAGACATTTAAAAATTTCAACCTACCTCTGTCTCTCTCCTCTCCACCATCATAACTGTTTATGATACACCATTCACAGCATATCTACCCCCACAACTACTCACACAAAGCTGGGACATGCAGGGTTGCACCACACGCCTCTTGTCACAAGAAAGTTTAAAGTAGCTCCACCTGTCGGCCACCCCAATTTTCACCTACCAAAGCCAGTAAGCCTCCGACTGAAGTAAACAACAAATCAGTAAACAAAACCTCCGATAGAAAGCCTGGCAAACATGGAAGGATTGAAGCCCTAGTCATGCATGGCCTTAAAGTGCACAAACCTTGTTGCTGAAGCTCGCAACACCTTTCCTCTCCTCACCTGGCCACGTGGCAGCCAGACTGACAGTGATCAATGCAGTGCATGGTGTGTGTGTGTCGGGGTTGAGGACAGGGGGAGGTCTAGCCAATAATAAAGCCTGAGCTCAAACGACTAAATTACAGCCGAGAAAACAGTTCAGTGTTATACATGCGATCCGCGGAGAGATGCCCGGCACAAATAATCATCTCCTCCATTCTTCTGGACAAGAAAATTCGCGAATGCATCAACGAGCAAAGTTGTGGCGAGTCCAAACTTTCTGCACTCGGGTGGACAGGAGAGAAGGAAGGTGCGGGGATGGGTGAGATGGGAGGGAAGGGAGTGGGAGAAAGGCTGTTGTTCCAGACCCTGAGAGAGAAAAGATACATCACAGACACCGTGGCCACCACGCGAGGGACATCTTTAACAAGTTTTGTATCGACGACCTGCTTCATGTTAATGACAATCTTGCGGCGCAGCTAAAAAGACGGTTTGCTGGAGAATGGGAAAAAATCAATTCTGTTGCTGGAGACGAAAGATGTCATCGGTGGAAGCGAATCAGCTGCCGGCAAAACCTCGCAAAACCTCGCGAACGCCATCAACAGACACAAAGTGAAAGATGCAAAATCTTAAGTGGACATGTGGATCTCTCCTCCCCTCTCCCGACCATCCATATCCACTACAGATTAAAAACAAACAAACAAACAAAAGCAGCAACATGAGGAAGGGACATGATTTATTTAAATTTTAATGCTCAGACATATAATTCTATTGATTGCTTGCCGATGCATGTTGACAACAGACTTTGCTTCGTACAAAGAAAATCCAGCATGTAACTCGTTTAAAAAATTACCACTTCACCCAGAAGGACAGAAGATTTTCCAGTAATCTTTCTTGACATCTGGTCAGTCTTGCTCACTTTTATCCTGTAAATTTTCAGATTCTTGTCATTGCTTACTGTAGACTATCCTGTCCACATCCCCGCCATCTTCACTGTCGACATCTCACTGGAGAGAGAACACAGCGGGAGGATGTTGCCAGCTCTCCCCGTCCACTAGAGTACAAATGTATTCACAAGATCGATGTTGATGATAGCCACATGGCTCACAATAGTTACAGTGTTTTCAGAAGGATAAGACTACAGAAAGTTTTTATTATTAATCAACTTATTTCAAATAATCAATTACAAGTATTGTTTTTTTAAAGTAGTCTGGTGAGTGCAGGGTTCTAAGATAACTTTGTGGTTCTGTGTGATAATAGCAATAATAAGAATAATTCTTTATTCTCGAGGATGATATAAAAATCAGAAAAGCATGGTTTTTTTTTTAACTTAACCCTCGTCATAATAAAGAGAAAAGTTGTAACAAACTGATGAAGTCCTACTACGATAACCATTTCCTTGGTCCGGCTGCAGCAAATATTTTTTCCAATTTCATTTAAAGTTGTTTGTGTCGGTTCTCACCTTCGTGGGGACATGTGTAGGTTTTCAACAGAACTGACTAACAGCACTGCATTTATTTTTGCTGTTTATTACATTTATTGAGAAATATATTTAATGTCCTCTGTTTGGTTTCCTTAGCCTCACTCACTTTGCGGTTCGATTCTTACCCCGGCCACAACATTGTCCTTGCTTGCATTCAATTGTGTTTTGCATGGACTGGATGATTCATGTCAACACCACAATGCACAGCTTTGCATAAATCAATTTTGTTTACGCCAGACATCCAGCAGATGTGTACCTGAGTTCATCTATATCTATCTTCTTTTTTTGGATCCCGTTGTCCACTGTCAATAAAAATACTATCTTGTTTGGTGGAAGACATGACTCGCGTGCACTGAATCACACTCAGTTTTTATTCACACTTCAATTTTTCAACCTCAGAAATAATTGCGTGAAACGTCAGACGATGGTATTGTATTCTCGAGAAATCATTTGCGAAATTGCGATCAATTATATTAGAACTGAGAACAGAATCCCTGCAAGTGTTCCAAGGAAAATTAATGTCATGGAAACACATGAAGAGTTAATACAAAGGTAAAAAATTTTGCTAAGAAAAGACTATAGAAATGCTAGCAGGAAAGGGCTAAAACAATATCAACATTTTCTCAACGATATCAATTAATAATGCACATCAAACTACCTAACATAGCAACCGGTGTCCTCTCCACTACAGTAGTAGATGTGCAGGTTCAAACAGTTTACTGGAAAGTGAATTTACACAGGTTTTTACAGGTGTACTACTAATATTTTATATTCCAGAAAATGGTCAATCTTTTAATTTACGCTTTTTTTCTACAAAATCACACATTCACTTATAAAAGAACGAGTACAAACTTGGCCTGCCTGGTACCTACCAAGATGAATATTTATGTGAAACACTTCTGTTAAATATTGTTCAACACAGAGAAGAACTTTAAAGATGGCGTCTCCGTAATCATGCAGTAAAACTGTCTTCTTAACAACGATTTCATTGGAAATATACCCCATAATGTTACAACCTCTCAAGCTTTTAAAGTCTGCTTGTGTTGGGTGAGCCTGAGTACAGGATGATGGCGGCCTTAAATCACAATATTTAAAAGAAAAACTCACCAGCTGTTGCATCAGGTTGATAAACTAAGCGAAGGCCGTGCAAAACACAAACATTTTGTGATTGAGCCTTGCAGCCTGCCCTCGTTTGTCATAAGTACATTCAATTTTTTATACATGGGATCATTAATTATAAATCTGGCGAGGTGTGACTGACTTGGCTTTCAAGACACGTCCTGATATTTCAACAACAACAACAACAACAACAACAACAACAACAACAACAACAACAACAACAACAACAACAACAACAACAACAACAACAACATCGAACTGCCCTTAAATCAATGACTGTTATCAGGTTAATGATGGAATAGAAAGACTGAGTGTAAACTTATTGTTAGTATTTTTGTAGGTGTTTTGAGATTCAAAGTGAGTAGCCTGCTCCTGTCAGCCGCCTGACACGACAAGCCTCGAGGTCAGGACTAATTAGTGATACACAATATATGTAAAAAAAAAAACCCAAACCCAAAAGTACTCAATTCAATATATCTAGACTGATTATTCTCATATTATTATTTCTTATTACTGTACTGTATACAGGAGAGCAATATTCCTTGCGCACGCGCATTATCCCATTAATTGCGTATCGTTGCTGGGAGCTAATTGCGTGGAGAATGTATTCACGTGACTGGCGAAGCGTTGCACCCACAGGAAGACCATTGATCACATCTCCATCTGCAGCTTTAGGACTTGGAAATGTGTAGTTGAAACTGTCACCTTCCTCACTTTTATATGTTCCCTCCCGCTGGCTTCCTAGCTTCTTGGAGGTCGAAGTGTTTACCAGTGTCTTGCGACTATTCCACAAAAAAAAATCTTCTCCTCACTTTAATCTGCGGGGTAAACAGTCCTGTTCAATGACGAACTATCGACTAAAATCCTTCTAGTTTTTTTTTTTTCAAAGGGAAACTAGTGTATTACTGTTCATTTCTTGTCATCAGTCTCATTTCGATCGGATGAGGGGCAATGGAGGCCGTGGGCATAACTCTTTATGTTGCCCTTCTTACACTCCTATTCCTCTTCCAATCTTCCATATACATTGCAAACTCCTTAAAGACAAACCTGGGTATGAGTGGGGCACGATGTCCACACAGGACGACTTATGATACAATCATCTTGTTAGACGATGATAAGAGAGCATCCGTCTCTCCCTTCCTTTCAATCAAATCTTTACTCAGAGAAGAAAAAATAAATAAAGTGGGACAACAACCTACTATTCTAATAAATTAATAATATAAACTATTAATATATGTGAAAAAGCTCGTACGGTATTTTCCTTTCTGCGTCTTTTTATTTCTGTAAAAAAAACTGTGCTAACAGATATTCCCAGAAAAGTCAACAAAGTATCCGTTTTCAAGGAAACTGGAAATCACTCTAGTAGAAGGATTTCAAAATATTTTTGCTGATATTCTTTTTATGGTAAAGCGGGAAAACAAATCAATTAAGCATCTGTGAGTAATGCGCATATCCCAACCCTTACTGGCAATGATCGAGTGTAAACAACCGTGTTCCGTGCAAGTAAAACTGACTTTTCTCTCCGTGTGATCGTGTTTTCTGTTCGTCTAAATAAATGTTTTAATTGCCTTCAAACACTTATTTTTATTTCCGTATAAACAAATATTTTGTTGATAAACCAAGCGTCTTGACTGCGTCTCAACACGTGTTTGGTGTGCGAGTCAACATGCATCGTTGTCATCGTTCATATTCTCCTCATCAACATGCTTCACGAGGGCGGATAATGAAATCATTACCTTTGCATATAACCTTGAGCTCGTGGCCGATGTTTTGCTGTAGTTGTTGATGTCTTCAGCCGACAAGTCAGATGAGGAGACTAGTGTATGGATCAAAGGTCTTCTTTCAACAACATGAAGAGGTCGAGAGAAAATTAGTTCCCGCCCTCAGAACTGAGGTCCACGAGGAGGAGCAGAGAGAGATGGCTCCTGTGTGCACAATCTTTTCATGCTCAGGGAATAATTTCGAGCTCGTCTTCTTCATGTCTGCTCTTTTGATGTTTCTCTCTTTTTATGATAAATTCTCGTCCGTCCAGAAAATCCAACATGGCGGTGGCACCAAAGATGGCGCAGGACCTGAAGGCTGTAAACATCGACCGAGTCTGTCTCGATTTAAGAAGAGGAGGATGTTTTAAACACTTTGAAGCTATCATCCTAAAAATGAAATATTCTAGCATGAAACAGTTCAAGACTTTGGAGCAGGACCAGCTGCTCGTTCACTTGTTGAAAGTCTCTACAGGAATGCCCTCAAAACCTGTTGCAACATGTAGGGACAATGGGTCACGTGATCCATAGTATTCACCAATCGCTAAATTAACGTCGGCAGATTTTTAAAAAATCGAGCAATTAGTCATGCTCCCTTTCGGAATGAACTACTAGACAGATCATGAAACAATTCCAATTCGATTTTTTTAAGGGACTCTAAATCAGATGTTTCCTATCTGTATATAAATCATCACCACCATTATCACGATCATCGGTCTATAACACTGGCTAACAAAAACCAAAAACCGAGCACAAGCATTGTTAATGTTGTTAGCGTGGAGAGCTGGGCCTCGGCGACTATAATTTCTATCTCCATTTTATTGTCACTTCGCCCTCGTCCCTACCCACCCACCCGTTTATTGTCCCCCACTACATGATGCACAGTCTGTTTGCCATTTGCTCGTCCTTAAACTCTCCTCATGCACATTGATGCTCTGCCTTACTCAGCGCCACCCTCGTCCTCGTCCTCATCCCCAATATTTTCATTTGCATCTCACAAGAGGTTGCTAAGTGACGGCCAAAATTCAGCGGGACAGTCTAAAAATAATTAAATCAGTTGAAAGATTTTCAAAATATAGTATGCGACCGTGAATGTGTGTGTATGTCTTTGTGTGTGTGTGTGATCGTACGTACATTTGCGTGCGTGTGTGTGTGTGCGTCTGTAAGTCTACACGTGTATGCGTGTCTGTAAGGGTTTTGACATGTGTGTGTGGTTGTCTGTTTGTCCGTGTGGAAGCGCACCCGTGTGTTGTGTACGTGTGTATGTCTGTGTGCACAAGCCACAGTATGTCAGCATCGATCTCCCGGTAAACTTCCAGGTATACACGCAGGTGTTGAAAGCAGTAAGTGGAGAGGTTTAAACACCTTGTCGACATGAAATATGAGCGAGTCATGCATTCACTTCGCGCGTGTTGTGCGCGTGCCTGCCAGCAAACGAGCATGTGTTTGTACATGTTACAACCCGACAGTCGGGAAAGCTGGCGTGCGTGCATGTGTGTGTGTGTTTGCATGTGTGTGTGCATGCATGTTTGTGCGTGTGTGTTTGTGTATGTTTGTGCGTGTGTGTTTGTGTATGTTTGCATGCGTGTGTGCGTGCATGTTTGTGTATGTGTATGCTAACAGCCGCCCCTACATCACTATATTACCACAAATTATGCAGTCCGACATAACAGCAGCACCTGGCCATCCTCATCAACACCGTGTTTTCGCACATGCGCAGTTTTATCGTGATTTCACGGGGACAACTGCGCAGTTAATTTGCTCGCCATCTTCCCCCCATTTAACCCCACCCTGTTACCCTACCCAACCCCAGCCTTCCTCCTCCCTTCCCCACAAAAAACGACAAGACATTCAGATGAACTTTTTTTTCTTTTTTCTAGTTTAGCTGCAGCTGATGAATCATTTCATGTGTAATGTCCCTAATCAGGTCTATTGACATACCTTCCTTCGTATCAGTAATTACAAAAAATTCAGTCAGCTAAGTTGCTAATATTTACAAGTATTTTAAGTAGCTGCCACGAGTTGACCATGCAGCTAGTGAACCACTCTCTGTAACAGGTTTATTCTAGCCTGCTCACCTCCATACTCGGCGTCTTCAACACTCAAACAGTTAATGCCTGCAACGGCAACAACAACAACAAACCTCACATCAATAATATCAAGAAGACCAACAAGTAAAGCTCATACAAACTATTGCTGCAGCAACTGGCATTGTGTCCGCCAGTCTCAATATGCACTCTCCTGGGAGTAAACATCACCAGGGCGAAAGAAAGATCGAGATCCAGATGAAGCACGTGACCTTCGGGCCAAGAACCATGGATGGCGACTCACTAGTCCGACAAATCGTAAACTTAAATGTCATAGTCACTGCATCTCTGACGAAGGGTTAAAAGCCACCGTTAGTTCAAGGTAATAAAAATGCCATCTATGTCCATTCTGAGGATATAAAGAGTTATTCTATGAGGTGAAGTGAGTTTGAAGTTCTCAGGTTATTTACTACACCAGCGAATGTTTAGATGAATGCACCTAGCACCAGCTCCTGTTAAGGTTTTGTGACAATAATAACGATTCTGTAATAACAACAGTGTCTATCAAGGGAGACAGTTATCTGAGAAAGTGTTACACGTGTAAATTTAAATTAAACATAGTGATTGTGTCTTGATATATGTTTCTTCATTGAAAGCAACCTTTCAGCCTCGTTTCTGTCGATACTACTGAGTTCCTCAGTTGTCTTCTCTGAAACAATGACAATGACCAGCTTCACTAACTCCGGTGGACAATTCTATTCAGGAAGTGTACTCAGGTACAAAAGTTACAAAACTGTTCTGACTCAAGCAAGGCAAGGACTTTAATGCCCTAGGGTTCCATTTGTCCACACATACTTTAGTCTAATATGTATTATGGGTTTTAACATGTCCTTCTAATATTGCTATTGCTTGTAACATATTTTTTCTAACATGGTCATGTATGGTTTTAACAAATGTGCACATCCATTTATGGCCATGATCATGCTTGTTTGTAGATGCACCAGATTATACACTCAGCTACACATTACAATATTGCTGTCACGTGGTCCTTTCACTGTAAGAGCGGATCAAAATCATGGAATGTTTTTTTTTCCTAGTCTGGACAATACCAGGGAGGCATCCCTCCAACAAAAGCAACGTGTGAAGCTCTTCAGCTGAGTGAAAAATATAGTTTTAATGTGTATTCCTGCCATGTGTGCCGATGGGAACAAGACATACTGTTATCTGTTAATAACTGCCAGTTGTTCCGTCGGCACCGCCAACGGCCGCTTGGATGAAAGGAGATGCGTGCGAGAACATTCAGTCGATGTCTTGTCTCCTTTGAGAAGCTTTTTGTGAGTAGACAATCAGCCATTGGCATCGGCAAAACCACGGAAACCATTGCTCCTTTGCTAATGTGAGAATAAAGGAATTGATGCGATTCGCGTGTCCCTCGGGTCTTTGTTCTCATCTTATTGATCCATTCTGAGTTTAACATACTGTTTGTTCGTTTGTTCGGTGGATTTTTTTTTTTATTTGTTGGGTTTAAAAATTTATGGTTGTGCTGATTTTATTGGTTTTCGTTGCTGGCTGATTTTATTTGCGTTTGTTAATTTATTTAAAAATTCTGGCTACGGTGATAATAAAATTCGTGCATTCAAACAGAAATGAGAATTGATAAGAACAGGACTGACCGCACATGAATACACGCAAGCACGCGCACCCCATCACGCAAGAAGCTCATTCACCAGCTGCAGCGAGACGAGGGAACTGTTTGGATGGTTAAACTGGTCAATCGGGTGTTTGGGTCCTTTAGTTTAAATTAGTGTAACGGCTTAATGATGTGTTGTTTGGATGTTTGTTACTCGGTCAGCAAGGGTCGAAGGTTAAGCTCAAAATCCAAGTGAACAGAGATTTGTTCAGTGTTTCAGGATGCAGGGCTACCGCATGATGATGCTAAATATTTAATTTCTGTTTTACTCTTCGCTGGTCATTTGTACAAAATACAACAGAATGGAAAAGGCGTTAATTATAAATTATAGGATGAGGGATAGCATAAGGTGGACTGTGTGTCTTGTTCCCTGCGGACTCCGTTCAGACCATGGATGTCACCAGCATGACAAGCGAACAAAACAAGCAGCTAAGTCGTTCATAATGTTAGTAGATTGTCACGTGCAAACCACGTGGCTAGCACCTAGCGACAGGCTGTGAACTGAGGTCCTGATGTGGCAGGTGGCGCCGGGAGGACCCAGAATCACTCTCATGTAAACAAACATTTTTGTGGAAAAAGTCGCACTTGGAAACGAACCTCCAGTTACTCCGCTTATCTGTGTGTGTGTTTGTGCGTTTGTGTGTGTATTTGTTTGTGTATGTGTGTGTTTGTTTGTGTGTGTGTTTGTGTGTGTGACTACGGAGACAAGACGCTTGTCTTTGATTTCCCCATTTTGTCCCAAAATAACAATGTACTGCTGCTTTATAACTACGGCTCTAGGAGGTTATCAGAGAACAGTTCCAGAAAAATGTCTCTTGTACTTTCTAGACAATCAAGCAATTGTCTACTTTATGATCAGGGTGACTGGGTACAGCTGCGGATGCGTAAAGCCAATTTTAATTTGTTCCCCTCTGTAATTCGTGTGTCTACGTGTCTCATAAAAAGATCATATAAAACTCATATCGGCATCGAGGCTGACAGTAATAACGCGCACGTGCGTAATTACGAAACGAGCATCGTTCATGCGCATGAATACATATTATGCGTGTGGGTGTGGGAGAGATATCTTTGTGTATGTCTCTGTGTGTGTGTCTGTGCGCGCGTGTTTATATTTTGCTTACAAATCATTTCTATTGACGTGTCCAACATCATCAAGGGAGACAACACGGTCATTATTCTATAATTCACGCTCGCCTGCCCCTTGCTACCTCAGCTTGTATCAATTTTCCCCTCAACGTGCACAGCGATCAACGCCCAGGACAAGCGGAAAACACCCAACGTTCGCTCCACCTGAGTGACCTTAACGGCCGATTGATATCCGTGCCGAGGTCGGGATCAATAGGGTGGAACGGCGCGCGCTCCGCCACGTCAGCACACGGACAGCACGTGCTTCACGGCCTCCATGACACACCTGGCAGGTGCCAGACTCACTCCTTCACTAGTCTGACTGCTGAAGTAGCTTGCTCTGTACTGTTAGCACACTGTCCTTCAAGGTACTCCAGCAGGTTGTTGTTGTTGTTGTTGTTGTTGTTGTTGTTGTTGTTTAGTGAGCGTGAGATAGATGCCAGATTACCGTGCATTCAATATTTTGTTCTCAACGATCGGCGCTCAGTGCAGGTGACAACCACCCTACCTTAGTTCCACCTCAGTGACCACCACGACTGATTAACACCTGCGCCGGAGGACCTGCCAGGTCCGGAAAATCTGCAAACAGCAGTTGGCATTACTGCGATACATTAGCTGATATCAACAAAATTACTTGCAGTCTGCTGCAACATCAACATCAACAAAATCCTGGTGTTCACTTCCCGGTATTATTACGTGATTCGTGTCCAATGCGCAGTCACGTGGTTATGTCACGTGCCTTATCGACTCTTCGGTTCCCGAGAGCTCTCTTGTTGTCCTTCTCCTCATCTGACAGGCTTTGCTAGAACATTCGGAAGGTTTGCTCTATAAAAAGTAGTTTTTCAGACAAACACGGAGACACGCAAGGGATTAAATTTCGCGCCTCGGTTTGTTTAATATGACTGAACGCTTGCTTTAACAAACTTTGCTAAACCGGAAACTGGTGGGTTTTCTCCCTTGTCATACGACATTTATTATGTTGTTATTGTCCGAGCGTGCTGTTGACAGAAGGTGTTGTTGTATTTCGAGTCAACTTCGCCATGAATACCTGTGTTTGAATACACACCTGCGGCTCACCGAGAGACTACAGCGGACACAGATGATGAGTTGAAACAATGTGTGGACAGGATGCAAAACACAACTTTGCTGTCTTAATAAACACTCAGGCAGACCAATGATAATAACGGCCCTGACCGTTGATCTGATGATATGATAACAGCTTACTGCACTCTGTTGTTTCTGCAAACATTTGACAGACTTGTGATAGGAAAACAAGGATGCCTCACTTTGTTTTGATATTTTGAATATAAACACATAGACAGACCACAGACCACGACTTGAACATTCCAAAATGGCGAAACTCTTTCTTTGTTTCCTTCGTTCACTTGATCAGCTCTCACTGTCTCATCCTGCCGCCTCTTTCACTCAATCCTTCATTCATTGTCAAGAGAAAAGTAGACCTGCGTGTGCGTGCATGTGTGAGAGAGAGAGAAGGAGAGAAGGAGTGGTGTCAGTTCTGTACGATGGATTGGACACAAACCACAACAACCTCTAGACTCTAGAGTCTAGAGTATTAACCGAGTTCCAGAGTTAAGCCAGTATGTATCTCGAGAGCTCTTCTTTCCTTCCTGTCTGCTGATACTGCCCTCAAGGAATTGAGACACCACCCCGGTGTCTTGTGAACAACCCTCACCCCGAAATTTGTGCCTCATTTCTCTTCACTTGAAGTGAAAACACTGTCGGGGCTACTAGTGGTCACCAGTACCACTACCCTAGAGGTAAACAGGTGTTACTACACCAGTCTCTGGTAGTTATTATGTGGTGGTCATGGTGAAGCAGTCGAGACCACTCGCTACCTGAGGAGTGGTTGGGGGAAGAAAACGAACGATGGAAGGTTTTACTGACTCACGTGACCTCAACTTTCAGGTGATGAACACACCTGGTATAACAACATGAATCCTAATGACTATAACACGATATAGTATATCATAATAATCTTAATACCATACAGTGATAGTACTTTCAATTATTGTCTCAGATAACCATTTGAAACCGCAGTCATGCGATGGATTGATTCTAAGTGTAGAAAAGATGTCCAACCATTCACTCCTTGGATCCCACCCAGACAGATGAATGAGCTTCATCATAGCAGACTGAAGATCGGACAGGAAAATATGTTTTAGCTCAGGGTTCCTCGTTACTTTCTCGAGAACATGGGATTTGTTATCAGGACTACGGATGGCGTTTTAAGAGCCAAGAGCTATTTTTGAAAATGCAAGCTTTGATGTTTTCATGCGTGCCATCGTGTGCGTGTGTATGTCAGGTAGGCAACCATGCAATAACAAGCAACAACAGCGTGTTCTCGCGCAGAATAGTGTTAATTAAGAAGTGCCTAAGCGACAGCTGTCATCACCATGCAAAACAAGCGCGTGCTGAGTCCTACAGGACACGTGCGAGCGAATGAACGTGTTTGTGAACACCTGATTTGCGAATGTTTGTGCGCATGTCCAACGCGCCATCGACAGTCTTGCGCAGAATGCGTGCGCAGTTGGCGAGGACGATGACGTCTTTGGTGCGCAGCTACATCCGCCATGAACATCTAAATGCGCGTAAATATTTCTGCCGCCTTCTCACGCGCTACATCCACCACAAAACCCGAAACAAGACGAGATGTGGACGAGATGTGAACGAGATCGCAAGATTGAGCAGCAATGGCGCTCGACCACGGGCTGCAAATGGCAGGATTAATAGAGTCTGAGCCGCCAGGGAGCGCTGGCGAGCTGTAATGGCGCGAATTAGCACGTTACAGCAGCTCAAGATGTTGGGCAAGTTGTAACTGCCGAGAGGCGATCGCCATGTAATCCCAGCCACCATCATTGTCGCAGGAACCCGCAAAGCAGGATGGGAGACATGAGTGTACCCGACTTTCCCTCAGCATAAAAGTGTCCGTAAGGTCGCGCGCCTTGTGAAATGTACGGACAGTTTTATGTATGGGAAAGACAGAGCAAGGCTCCTGCAACTCACCACAAATGTCTGGTCTCTGTGCGATAAATGTCAACTTGTAAATGCCGGGACATTAATGACAAACACCGCTTATTTTTTATGACCAAGAACCTCGTATTGTTTTCTATGTACATTTGTGAAGCTGATATCATAATTACACACAACAGCTAACAGCACTGAGTATGGAGAGGACAGCTTGCTGGATGCAGCAGAAAACAAAACATTTTTTTTCGGGGAAACGTACATCCTATCGAGCGCTGATAGGAAAATATAAATATTATACATTTCATGCGATGGTTGTGAGATACTGTAAGTAGCCTCGTTCTGTTGTACATGTAGTTTCATTTTACTGTCAGTGAAGGTGTAATGTTACATCGCATTACCACAGACTTTTGCAGTATATAATGCGAGGTGTAATGTTATTCTTATGGTAGCCGAGGGCGTGCACACGTGTCAAACATTACAGGTGAAAACGTGAAGCTCCTACCTGTTCGCCACACGTCCAGCTCGGCGACCTCCGGTAGTACAAGTTTGCTGTTTGTCCCTTCACCGTGTCACCCTGTGTGGGTCTCGCTCCCAGCAACGGGGACCAGCTGTCGCACGTGTATTCTACGCGCTGAAACCCTCCTCCTTCCTCCTCCTCCTCCTCCTCACCTCCGCACAGTGAGTCATTAGTGAGGGGAGTGAAGAACAGCTTATATACTGCGGGCCCTGAACTCTCCCTCCATCTATCTCCTCTCTCTCTGCTTCCATATCTCATCTTTCTCGTACGCACCCACAAACGCGTGTACACATTCACATGTGTGTATGTGTGTGTGTTCATGCACGTGCGTGTGCATGCTACTGCGTCATGCGGAGGATACCAAAGGAGGACAAGGATAGTAAACGATCAAAGAGCAGGTCAATGCCGTCTTCTTATTATCGCCGGCCCCAGTCCCGCTTCCTAGCAAGGTTTGCCCACAGGCAGCAGCCGACATTTGTCTGACATCTTCCGCCTTCTGGTGGACAAAGGCCGACCTTTGCTGGTGTCAGCCTACCTCCTGCTTGTCGCTTAGCTTCAGTCCTTGTCCCCCCGGGGTAGGCAGGAATATACTACAAGTTTAACACCTTAGTCGTCAGTCCTTCTAGTTTGTTCTCTTCCCCTCTCTCCTCTTTTTGTGTGATCTTTACTAACAGTCTTTAAGTAACATTCAGGAGCCCTGGTTAGGAAATTGTACCTCTGGGTTTGCTTGCCTGTGTTCAGTACCTACAGCCCTCTGTAGTCAACTGTAAACCATACTCAAGACTGGAACTCAGATCATCATCCAACCTCCCAAGTCTGCGCTTGTTTCCTGTTGCAGGACCGACCAACACTTCTGTCAATAACTAACCCTGAGGTAACTTTACCTATGGGGTATTCACGGAGAGAGGATAAAGTTGTCCCGGGCAACTCAATGGCGGGCGCCTTGTCTCCGTAGTTATAAAACTGTGTCAAGACTCGGCGGATGCTGCAATACCCTGGAATGAAGGTTAGAAAGCAGTGGCAACTATTCCCTGGGGTAAAGGAACATAAAGCAATATCCGGGGAAGAAGGTCTGTCGTATCGACGGCGACGAGAGGTGTTTCCTTGATTTTTGCACCTGGGTGACACCTACCATCGTTTCATGACTACGATTCCTGCTTTATGACAGTTCCAGAGCTCTAAAGTAAATTGTGAATTTGAAACTACTACCAAAGACTCTCTGTTGTCCTTTTGTAGGGTCTGTATTGTTTAAAAAAGGAACCTGAAGATGCGATGAAATTTTACCTATTTCTGGTAATGCTGACTTAACCTACCCTGGACAGTGACTAACCCCTCGCCATGAATACAACCCCATAGGTAAAGTTACCTCAGGGTTAGCCATCTTTCATGCTGTATGGTGGAAGTCGTTATTCTTTGTGCTCATTTTGTTATTTTCTCTTGGATTCTGTTGTCACATGGAGTTTCCTGCCCCTGGCTTACAGTGTTGGTGCCTTTGATGTATTTTTAGCCAATAATCTGAGCGCAGAGAGAATAAGTCGTTTGAAGAGTTGGAAGATGGCGGAGAAGAGATTGGACCTTTTAACCGATCTCGCTTTTCAACTACCTTGTGTCCATTCATTCTGCGACCAGAAAAACACATTGTTTTGACTGTTGACAGCTTGCAAACAGGTAAACATTTTCTTCAATTACAGAGTTGCTGTAGGCAAGCAAATCAATGCTGGTCCTGCTCACAAGATTTTTATGGCAGCTCTCAACTGGTTTTTTTTTTCAGTGTCCAGACAAGTGAAAAAAAACACCTTATAGTTTAACTTCTTACAAAACAAAGACCATTACAATATAGTAGCCTTATAAGCTGAGTTACAGCACGCCATTAAAGAATTTATGACAGCAAAGCAAGCCCACGTGACTGTTGCCCTATTTTTGCACCTGTTTATTCATCCCTGCGGATATCGCAATTTTTCGAAGAAACTTTCCTGGGGATGTAAGGGATATACTGCGAATTGCTTGAATGTCAGAATGACACTAAAGAAAGAAATCGAATGGAAATCGATGTATGAGTCAGTCTCTCTCTCTCTCACAGAGGTGCACGCGCGCGCTCGCACTAGCAAACGTCGGGGTCACATGTTGACCTTTCTCAGCATCCTAGTTCTTGTAACTGTGTCTACTTTTGAGAACTACTTTTATCTGAACATTAATATTGCGAATGTTCAGACCATGGACGTGTGTAGGTGGACTGCTGTCTGTCTGCCAAGACCAACGCTTAGCCTCCGCTGTTAGTCTCGGCGAGCCTAAACAAAGAACGTGACTAAACCGGAAGCTTTGTAGTCTCCTGCCTCGTTTTAGTAGTTAACTGGAAAAAAAATCGTCTGCCAGCAATCCAGTCATACAAGTCTGTGTTCAGACTTGTTCGTTCAACTAGCTACGAAGGCATGAAGAAAAAAACCACATCACAGTCAGCGATGCTAAAATGTTAGAGGACGAAATTTATTAATAATAATTTTATTATCGAATAATGCTCTATAAAAATTATCTATTTTCGGAATACCGCCCATTTTGGAATGCATACAGCATGACTACAGTGAGAAAAATTACCAAACTATCCTGTCCACCACCCAATCTGCACGTGAGCAGTGTTCATGTATTCACCGGACTGCGTGTGGAGAGCTGCTCTGCTTCCTTCCGTGTCTCTCTGTTTTATTTCCCATTTGATGAACCGCTCAACGCTTGATTGCGCAGGCTCGTGCCGAGATAAAAGTCTCCATTAAAGCATATTTTGCTCGGTCATTAATGCCGTAATTACCTGAAATTAGTCTAATCTGCTTTCTCGGTGGGACGTCCTAGGTTCAACGCTCGTCTCGGGGCACGCTGTTCTTTCTCTGCCTGTGGCATCTGTTTACAGGGCTGGGTGTCCATATCTATCTACCCTTACCTGCTGATCCGGTGTAAAACACCGATATCCCACCCTCCTACCCTTTATTATTTGGAGATTACGGGTGGGGTGGGTTTCTCTTGTAGGCATCGATACCTGTAACCGCTGAATCGTTCTTTTCATCCGCAATCTCTTCATTTTTTGATATTTGTGATGCAACTTTGTGAAAAGTGAGCTGCTTTGAGCTTGACCCTGTGTGTGGCAAGCTGTGCACGAGCGGACTGTGTGTGACCCTGTGTGTGGCAAGCTGTGCACGAGCGGACTGTGTGTGACCCTGTGTGTGGCAAGCTGTGCACGAGCGGATTGTGTGTGACCCTGTGTGTGGCAAGCTGTGCACGAGCGGATTGTGTGTGACCCTGTGTGTGGCAAGCCGTACACGCGTGGACTGTGTGTGACCCTGTGTGTGGCAAGCCGTACACGCGTGGACTGTGTGTGACCCTGTGTGTGGCAAGCTGTGCACGAGCGGATTGTGTGTGACCCTCGCCAGGCCGCTTTGTTGCCGATGGTATTTTGCATGTCACGCGCTCGATGCAGTGGAGAGAAAATTAACTTCGATCGGGTGGCGGCCCCGTGTTGCTGCCGTGAGTCGCCGGACTTGACGCTCGGATACAGCGGAATATGTGTACAATCTTGCCACCCTTCTCACTCCGCCTCATTTCCTGCTGACTTCCACCCTCTTCGATCTCACCCGTCCCGCGGCCACCTGACAGTTGAGAGAGGCCGGGGTGTGGAGTGGAACAGATTGGGGCTTGCCAGTGATACAGTTACAGTGATGTGGAGCTTGCCAGTGATACAGTTACAGTGATGTGGAGCTTGCCAGTGATACAGTTACAGTGATGGGAAGCTTGCAAGGGATACAGTTTCAATGCTTGCCAGTTATACTTGACAATGCTGCCTAGCTTGCCAGTGATACAGTTACAATGATGGGCAACTTGCCATTTATACTGTACAATGCGGCCTAGCTTGCCATTTATACTTTACAATGATGCCTAGCTTGCCAGTTATGCTTTACAATGCTGCCTACTTGCCAGCTAAACAGTTACAATTCTGCCTAGCTTGCCATTTATACTTGACAATGCTGCCTAGCTTGCCAACTAACCATTACAATGATGCCTACCTTGCCAGTTATACTGTACAATGCTGCTAGCTTGCCGGTGACATATTGCAGCACTTCTCAGCTTGCCAGGGGTAGGCTGCCAGGCAGAGATGCTACACTGCTGCTAATATTCTTGTCATGGCAGGTGGCAGTACAGTGGAAGTTGCTGGAACAGGCTGACATGGCTTACCATCCACAATTTCTGCTCAGACTACCCAGCTCCTTTATATTTTACCTTGCTTCCTTCTGTCATTTTTTTTTATCACATTACAATGCCACTTGCATAAGCTTAGCATCTCTGCTTTCTATTCACTAGAAATGCAGGTGATCTGTTCTGAGACTTCATTATATTCCACTCAACATTACCATCATCCATCATTCATCCATCCATCATCAATCAATCAATCATCCATCATCATCATCGTAGTCGTCGTCGACTTTGTCCAATTTTCCAATGCGCATGCCAGCTCAATTCTCTGTACACGAAAGACTACAGAGGAACCGACAATCAACTCAATAAATAAACAATCGCCAGCAAACAGATAAATTATTTTGTGTCCAACTTTTACAGTTTTATCACTCGCCTAAGAGTTGTCTTCTCGTGCAGTGATGTGGCCCCGACACCAATGTACCTTTCTTTTTCTTCTTCATTCTTTTCGCTCTGTCCCTCTGTTCTCAACCCGCAATAATTAGTGTTTACAGCGGGAAAGGGAAAACTGTCTTCAGGTGACACGAGCATACGGGTCCTTGGCCATGATAAATTAGGCCTTCATCGGTTTGAGGGGAAAGGGCAATAATTTTGAACAAGAACTAGACACGGGAGTAAGTGCTCCTTCGCGCGTGGCATCGTTGCCAGCACATGCTGCTACCCGAACATTTTCTGGCCAAGACCCATCTTTGGTTACCTCCCTGGGAAACAGAGTCACGTGATGCGAGGAAAGTGTGTGTGGGCGGGTGGCTAGGGGAAGGGGTGGGCGTCAATGCCACGGTATTGATCCCTGCCAATGGCTTAAAACTAATTTCCTTCGTGAAACTTGCCCCGTGGACCGCCCGACGACTTGGAGGACGAGGGGGTTGGGGGAGGGAAGGTTGAGGAATAAGGGAAATGACGTAATGATCAGTTGGTCCCAACATGGCAGCAGGGCGACTGAGCATAAAATTACACGGACAACACCTACACGCTTCAAGGGGACCGACAGACACGCAGCCAGACAGGCAGACTACAGAAAGATAGAAGGGGAAACAAACATGCTCAAAGCCTTCATGCTACGAATCGCACGTGAATCTCTAACGTGAATCACATTCTGTGTGCGATCATGCACTCGGCGCACATTCCACCTATCAAAATTACAGGTGAGAGGCGTAGTGTGTGCTTTGCTGAGGCGGTGAGTATTGTATCATTTAGGGGTTTATGATTTTATGCTTGTATCACGATGATTGTAATGTGAACAGATTGTATTTATGGGGAAACCCGAAAACAAAAGAAAATGAAAAAAACCGCAAGGTCCTTGAGGCCAGCTGCATGGCTCATCCATAACATTTAGGTAAAGGCAATAGACACCAGTTCAGCCACTTAGCAGTAACCCTTAGCAACATACTGTGTCCCTGCACTCTGGTCGTGCCATTAAGTTACCATTTACAGGTACAGCAAGAGACAAGGAGCAGCTAGGAACGCTAGGAGCAGCTAGGAGCAGCTAGGAACAGCTAGGAACAACTACTTGGGACTCTGTACGACTCACAGCAGATGTTTGACGAGCTCACTTTAGACATCGACTACTGAACACTACTCACCCCACTGAGATTCCTATTACCTTCACGATCGGACAGTACTTTTATCTCCCATCCCCACTTCACTCCCATTCCGTGCCACCGGCGTGCGACCGCCGACTCCTGGCACATTTATAAATGTGGAGTTTTAGTGCCAGTGCCGCCATTTCGGCGAGGTTGAAATGATTAACGGTAGGCTGTAGACGTTAAAGGCGGTCGAGCGGTAGGTTTGGTGAGATGAGCAATTGGTTACGAAGATGCTTAACAGCGAAAATCGATTCCCACCATTCGAGCTGACGTTACATCCAGCAATGGTTGCCATTGACAACCGGACAAAGTGCCGAAATGTCAAACCTCCAATGTACCCGTAAAGCCCCATTATGTTGGCAAATATCCTGGCAATGTGATGGAAACCAAGTTTGAATTTACCTCACCATGTTGACCAAAGTTCCAATGTCCCGAACAACTGTCCCATTAGTTTGCAGTGACCTTCATACACAACTTGGCCAAACGCTCGACATCTACCCGTTTAAGAAACGCTTTTAAGGGTATAGTTACTGATGCTCTATAGGATTCCGTGGTATAGTATTATCATGCTGTAATTATCTACTCATTTGTAGATGCAAATAACGAAAAGAACTTATTTGAAATTAGCCTTTCCTCCTGTCTCTCACTCTATCCATCTCTTTCCCGCGGCCAGGACGTTTGACTGTAAAGCAGAAGGTTAGTGTTTCGAGGCCCGCTGGGGACATCCATCTTCGCCCGTCCGGCAGATGCCCAGCAGAATCAATGAATGAAAGGGAGGGAAAAAGTTGAACTCCACCATCTACAGCATGCCCAAGGCACAGAAAACCACTCTTTCATTGCCCCCAGCGGTTACTAAACTTTGAGTGAACTTTTTATTACCTTATATAACGCGTTGGGTTAGAATTCGTGAAAGCTAATAATAACCATTAGATCATCAAGGGGCCATACTTGTGGATCGGTTTCAGGGCGCCACTAGTGCTTTGGTGGACCACGAACTTCTATTAACGGACTGGTTGCAGACGATAGCATTTTTTCAGATAACTTCTAGAACGAGGCTGGTGTACACAAAGCTTCCGGTTTAGTCACATTCATGGTTTAAGCTCGCCGAGACTAAGAGCGGAGAACTTCGCAAGAGGCTAAGCGTTGGTCTTGGCAGACCAGTCCACCTACACACGTCCCTGGGTGGGGTCTATACCTTCGACCCTAGTCCCCTTCATCCTCATTAATAATAATTTATTAAGAATTTTCATTGCCTCTGCCTTTCTTTCTTTCCTAAACGCAAAATAAGAATATTTTTCTTGACGGAGTAAATGTTTTAGCACCGACTACTCATTTAAGAATGATTTTCATTAACAGAAGTTCTAGGCTGATTTTTTTTTCTCCACAGTTTACTTTTGATTTGGGACTAAACACACTTTCTCATTTTTAAAGGTTAAGAATTTAAAAACTGCCATGTTATCATATGCAACCTGTCGCCCCATCTTCGCCTTTTCCTATACTGTAAAGCGATAAAGCCTTGACATTTCTTGCTGGCGCATTAAGCTGAGCCTGGACGAGGGCCGGGCTGGTGAGGGGTCAAGTGACGTCACGTGATGCTAAGCCGACACCGAGGCCGTAAGCCTTTCTAACGCCTGGCTGCCCTGAGGTTTATGACAAGACGGTGGTTGACCCTTCTTGCTGCAGAACTTGGATTGTCTGCCCTTGGCCCCTCCCCATCCACGAGCATCCCCATATATCGTCTCTGTAACTACATCTCTGTCTCCTAAAAACAAACAAACAGCTCGCTCGCCTCGTCCCTACAAAAAGAAACAACACTCTGTTCGTCCTCCGCTGCTTACGTGTCTTGACAGTTCTGTTCGCCCACAGAAAAAGTTGCAGGAAGGGATGCTGCACAGCTGGCACGCAAGTCCATTTAAAGGAAAAGGCAAGTGAGATGACAAACTGGGTCTGAACCATTTTTGCTTAAAGTTTGGGTTGCAAAACAATCGTTTACATACAATGGCGTCCAGAACACAGGTCTGGGGAGGTACACGACGGCGGCCATGTTTTCTTGTTGAGTGTCATTATCCAACCCTCTTGGTACGAGAGTTCTTTAAGTCTTGTAATTGCGGTTGTAGAAAGATTAACACGAATCTGGCATCCATACAATTAGTCTACAATTTTAATTACAACGAGGAAGAAGTGCGTGAAGGGGAGACGACTAGAAAGAGTTGCCTTTCCTGTCAAATAGTTCCTCCAGCGTCACTAATTAAGGTTAGTTAATAATAATTCGGGAAAGAGCACAAAATATGGAGAGTCAACGGTAAGTAAACGATTTGTTTGAAACCCAAAATGTTGAGCAGACGAGACTCAGAATGTTAGTCTCCACCATTGCAGCCCAACTTGCCTTTCCCTTTAAGACGAACGGTATGTCGCAGCTGCTGGCAGCTCCACTGTCATTATGGACAAAGAAAAGAAAAAGTAATAAAACAGAAAGAAAGAAATATACTATTTCTGTGTTAGCTTGTGTTAGAGGAACATTTGTTTGTGTGATATACTTGGCTGCAGCGACAGATCGCACACTCGGCTGCTGTCATTCTTCTTTGTTTTCGTTCTTTTTGTTGATGCATCACACATGCATAGTCATCTGCCAACTGAACAGGCTTGCTAATAACATCCAATGGAGATAACTTCCTCCACGATAGTCAAAAGAAATCCTTAGTTAATATGAGATAAGATAATAATATGTTTCTCACTTTTATGCACGTGTCGGATGGATGGCTGGATGTGAGAGGAAGACAGGAGAAAAGCAGTTACACAGTGAGAGATAGAAAAAGTCAGAGATGTATTATATTTTCCTTTTTTTAATATTTCTGCTTGTATTTCATTCCAAAGCAGCTGCCGTTATAAACTTAGGCGTTTAACCCCTCCTGTCACAGGTCACGTGACCAGTGGAGTGTGTCAGCGCTTGGATGTCTCGGAGTGGAGGGCTGAGATGGCCTGCTCTACAATACCACTTCCGTTTGCTTGTTGCTGTTCGTTTCAAGTTACACGAAGATGTATGACAGGCAATTCATCAACAACATGGCGCAGGTGAGTGGTTTCCTTCGCTCCTCGTGGCAGCAGTTTTTGGCGGCTAATATTCCAGACCTCGAGACAAAAACTTTCCTCTAATCAGTTTATCTCAGGTGCACAGTTATCGATCTTGACCAGTGCCAATCGCTTCTTTCGTGTTGGAGGGGGGAGGAGGATGGCCAGGGGAGGATACTCGATACGAGAGATCAGGTAATTTTCAACCGTAGGAAATGTCAGAAGGGATGAAGCAAAACAGATGCCGGTGTAGATTGGAAGGTGACAGAAGACGGGAAAGTGAGATGCTTTCAGGCGTGAGCTTGTAAATAATTAAATCAAGGTCCAGACAAACATCAGAAGCGCCAAGATGGATGCGAACAAAGGCCTTGTAAAGGTCTATGATGGAAGCAAGTGCTCTGTTTCTGAAAAGTACACCGTTCTCTAACGCTATATATATATATGTGTAAATATATAAATCATTTTACTTCCACTTCATTTCACGAACATCTGACTTTGTCACGTGCTGTTTAAGTGGCATGCACGATCGCTCAGGGGTTTAGTTCCAGTGTTTAGTTTTGTGTTTCACGCTGCAGTCAAAAGCTTGTCGCTCTTCATCGCTCATTGCTGAAGGAAGCAATTGTTTGGCATCAACATCGCCATTATCCTCCACACTCGCTTATTCATCAAACCGCGGCGCATGAGACCTTTTGTGTTCACCGTGAGACATTACCATCTGAATCAGGAGGTGATCATCCAAAAAATATATCGAACCAGATAAAGCAGCGAACACGTGAGTCGGAGGAGAAATGGCAAGATTCTCAGTTGTCCCTTCAGTGCTGGTGATGATGGATGCCAAATCACTCTCGTGGTCATGTACGTGCGAGCAAACACACACACACACTACACACACTGCACACTACATTTTATTTTTATCCTAAAAGTAAATGACCAACGGAAATCAATCAAAGGGAAACCGATAATTTAGTGGCTGATAGAAGATAGACTGAGGCAGTTATACACACCCCTGAGTCTTTACTCCGGGTAGCCAGCAACTATCCGCTGGTGGGTAGTGTGACAGGCTGGGTAAACGCGTTTAGTGAACACAAAACCCAGTAACAAAGACACTTTGTGGAATAATGAAAACTACACAAAAAAATTATCCAACGCGTCAATAGTTCGTCCTCCCAGCAAACTATAAATCTTTAATGACATATTCTTGAATTGTTAATCAGTTCAATCTTTTTTCCCAAATTCAGATTGACTGTGAGGAGATGGGACATACATAGTTTATGTAATTATTCTGAGATTTTGTTGTCTCGTCCATCCATTTTGCTCGCTGGCTCAATTAAAATTGTGTGTGTGTGTCTGTGTTTGTGACCATGCCTGTGTGTGTGTGTGTGCGCGCGCGCACTCATAGCCTCTAGTCTTTGATCATAATTGCTGCTAATATTACCAAATGTCTGCTAATAAAACTTCATTGCCATTTTATTTCTAGAAGTTTCCTGTTATGTGGAACTCACCTGTGTGATGTTGATGAATAGTAAACGCGGCGCAGTTACTATCCTGTCATTAACTCTGGCAAATGAACGTCAAAGTTGCTTAATTACCAGAACATTCTACTGTCATTATCCTGTAACAGAAATGCGATGTAATTTTCGTAATAATTCTGAGTGGGACAAAGCACACTTTTGTTGACATAAATTCTACTCTCTGAGTTCAGTGAAGGCTGTAGTAGTCACGATCTGAACCTTCGCCCACGATCACCATTCGACCCACTCAGTGCGCATGCGCCGGTAGTCATGAGATACGCATGCGCAGACAAGGTGGAATCGCTACCTTGATATCCGGCGAGATGAGGAGTATTTTCAGACGAGAATTCACTCATATGTTAATGGGATAATATATTCTAGCTTCAGGCTCCACTTCATGCTCCTTAGGACAAAGCTATGGTTGTGTTGACCTGTGTTGGCTCCTGAGTATGACCTGGCCTCGTTTTGGTCTCATTGTTGCTGAAGTTGAAAGCTTTAGCGGATCTTTATCGCTGGTTGGGCTTCAGCAGCACACATTCTTCTTCTGTTGCCTCCCCTGGAGTTTGCGGATGGGATGAGTGGTCGTCGTTGATCCAGGCATCGACCGATCTGCCATGAAGTTTCTTCGATGTCGATTAACCGTAGACCTTTTCTCAGGGCGCATACACTAGGTGGAGCCCATCTCCTCTCCAAGGGAAACTACAGCCGATATCCTTCATCTGACGGATGCGTAGGCCGCAGACACGATGACCATGAGGTCTGGCAGGTACTTTCCTCGGGGAAACCCTCGCCTGGTGATGCCGTGTGAACATCACGTGATGCTGTAGGGGTTTGCTCCCTTAACCTTTATCTTTCCTAAGAATAATCACATGGTGGTGGTAGGATGGGAAAATGTACCGCTTCCTTCCATCACACCACGTGAAGAAAACAGAGATTTCATGTTGCTCTAACAAACAAAGGCGAAAAGGGACAGCACTCTGACTTCTGGAACTAATATAAAAAAAGACCAACGTCTAGGCTAGAAGATTGGCCAATGGTTAATGGTTTTTGATTCAAACAAAGCCCTCCACCTCCATTCAACTACCTCCGTGGCTAAGACTGAGCCAACAAACCCACGTCTTGGACGATCGGCGAATTGTCTCCCTTCATCTTTCTTTACGCCACCGCGAGCTGCACGCGCTGGTTTATCGTTTGGTGTTTGTGCTCCTGGAGAATTACACACGTGCATCCAGGTTAATTTTAGACCTTGATCCTCCGGTCAGGATCAGTATCCTGTCACTACTCAAAGCAAGGGAAGCAACGCGGTTAATAAACAGCTGTTCAGATGATATCAACGTATCGTGGCTTCTGATCAACGCAAGTGAACATATAGGTTCCAGTTGTGGATTCAGAGCTGTGATGTTGCTCGGGTTTGTTTGTTTGTTTGTTTGTTTGTTTGTTTGTTTCCTGATGCTTACATGGTGTCTCTGCTTTAAACTTTGTGGCCCCTCGATGGTCATTCGAAGCAGCTTCTGATCAGCTTTTGTCCACCTTGACTGTGAGATCTTTTTCCTATGCTATGTTGTTGTGTTTGTATATTTGTTGATATGGTTTGGTGTATTTGTGTGTTATGTTTAATTTTGTACATTTGAGTGTTTTACTTTTTTATAGACCACATTAAGTGAGCTTTAAAACAAGGAAACGCACTATGAGATGATTGTTACTATTTTGAGACGAGTCATCAGGTCATCGGCTAGTTTGTTTATTCAATTTCTTATATATATAGGCAACGGCGATTTGAAAAATATGCAGTAAATGTCAAAAAATATCTAAAACGAAACCCTGGTGCATTATTTTCGCTAGACAAATTTTTGAATCATCAGGGGAAAATGTTCCTGGAAGATTTATGGTATTTATTGACACCTTCTGTGTATCCCACGGCTACAGATGAATTCCTCCTCCGTAAAACACTGCAGCTTGGATGGAAAAATGTCGCCAAAAACACGTTTTGTGGGAGGGAGCTCTCTAAACATTGTCTTTTATCGGCGCGGAAGTGTTTTTAAATACACGCACGTGCGAACGCGCGGCGGGTAACTCGTTGCGGAAGGATAGATTATCAGTTATCGTCCTTGGCTGCGGAGAGAGGTAAATGAGGTTAATGTAATTACGAACTTGACAAGGCTTGATAAATTGTCTAGGGTCACCGAGTGGCGGACCTCCTCCTAACCCATCATCTCTCCGCCTTCATGTCCCTAAATAATTCAACGCTGGCAGGATCGCATCTCGTGGACACCTTGGCTTTTGACCGCGTCCGGCTTTCTTCAAGGAAAGACAACATTTAGGGTCTGTTTTTTTTATTCGTGAGTAAATTTATGGTTTTCGTTTTCACCCACCCCTTGGTCTAGAGTAGGATATCCTGGATGTTACAAGGCCAGCTGGAAACGGAAAACCTTCTGATGTTGCAATGATCTGGCGCTGTGGGAGTGAGTGAGGAAAGTTGCTTTTCTGCGTGGAAGAGGAGTGCGGGAGAGTGTGGAATACCGGAAGGGAACCAATGACAACCAGAATAGAAGTCATATCCAGAAGTAAATTACGGGAGACAACCTTTAGATGATACTGTCCTGCGTAAGAAAAGAAATATCTTTTTACAACCCTTTGTAAGACAAATACTGTTTGTTTGTTTATTTGCTTGCTCATTCGTTCTTTTCTTTCTTTCTTTCTTTCTTGACCACTCTCAAAATCTGCAGATTAGCAACAAAGTGGCAATTTCTTTTCAAAAATGTGAAGGGTTATTCTGGAATTCCCATGTGTGATTTCAGTAGACTTGTTTACAAACAAACATGTCTCAGGTGGGTGTGAATCAACAAATGATGCTTCTTTTATAAACGCATTTGTGAGACATACAAATGTGTGTAAAAATACACCATTGATCACGTACCAGTGTGGCTGTTGAACCACACCCATTTCATACGGTAGCCATAAATTATACTTCAGGGGAAAAATCAGTCTGGCGGAAATTCATTATTTAAGGACACTAATAACTTTTGGGGAAAAAAAGTCTAGCGCAAGAAAGCTGAATACGATCCCCCTACCTTTTTCTTGGGCCTGGACTAGGCATTCAAAGATTATTCGGTCGATTTCCTGGCAGGTCACGTGATGAGGGCTGAGACTCGCCGTGCAAGCGGAGCGTGGAGACGGCGGTAGGTGGCGCCCTGCACGTGCTGCGCGTGCTATTAGTGACGTAGGAGGGACGTGCAGAAGCTCGCGGTAAACGCCATCTTAACGCGATATTGACCTTTGGCAGCGCGGGGCTGACCTCCAAGGCAAGGGCGCACGACAAAGTCGCGAGGTGCATGCTGGGTGGCTGCTAGCAAGCAGAGAGCTTAAGTCCTTCGTATGTAAGAAGTTTTAGCTCGGATTGCTAGGTCTTAACCTTGCAGGTGGTACTTAGCGAATGGCTGTGCACCTGGCCTCGACATCGAGGATATTTGTGGTTGAGTGACTCAAGAATGAGAAGACCGTGGCTTATATAAAGTCTCCTTCACATTCACTTTTTTACATTTTGTTGGTGACTCATTTTACCAACGAATATACGTGTTAAAGATAACAGCTGACTACTTAATCTTACTTTATACTCATATGGAATAAAAAAAAAAACAAAAACCAACATTCACCTAACTCCAGGTGAATATTTTTAAATTAGAAAACAGCGCGCAACAATAAAATAAATTGAATTAGTTCTATAAACAAAGAAAGCTAACCGTCAGATCGAAGTGACAGTCAAGGTGCTAACCCTCTCTTTGCCTGTTTGGTTTCGGAAATCACTGAAAACCTTTGAGACATTGGAGGCTAATTTCCCGGACATTTGCCACCAGAGGCGCGTTACTTCATCTTTACGATGTCTTGTCTTCTGTTTTTATTTTCTTCAGGATTTTCAATTTATTATTCTATTTTACTGCGAAAGACAGCGTGGGTTAGACAGCTTCCAGCCAGGACAGCAGCGGAGGTTAGAAGAAACCGTTGGGTGAGTAGGAACAAAAAAGGATTGCGAGAGGAGGAAAAATCGCAAAGGGAAGTAAATAACGAATGCTCTCCCCTTGGGTGGCATCCGCGCGAGAGCTGATGAAGCGTGAGCTGCTACCATTAGTGTCTGGGACCCCTTACGCCTGCCTTCAGCCGCACACATCTTCGCGGCAAATTTATAAGAGATCCATCCCGGATTTTTATGAAGCCTGGAGACATACCAATAAATCGAACCATTGCCTGCGCCAAGTCGTTGTTGTCGGTTGGACAAAAACAAAAATTATCCGAGAACCAAACCTCAAGTCAGTTGTGTGAAGAAACAATGACGATGTTGGTGTGTCTTTGCTGTGGTTTGTAGTAGAGCTGTTCCAGGTCTTCTCCACACAAACATACCACCACTTCCACGGAAACCCCGATATAATACTAACTCTGTCTATCCACATACATATCACAAGGTTCTGTCAGTTACGACTGGGGGATCTGCTTTGTAATTATTGCAAGGCATGTCACAACTTGATCCGATTTTGCAAGCCAAAGTCAGTGTCCTCACTTAGCTACATATTGCTGCAGAGAGCTTCATACAAGCTGACAGAAGTTAGGAAGGTAGAAACGGATTCCTTTGACATTACAATGCTTCATTAGGCTGCTCTCTGCTTTTTAAGTTCTCCTCTTGGTGTTTTACTCTATTAACTTGTCGGCCTGTGGTATTCGGAAATGTTCTTGAATTAGCAATCAAACAACATTGAGAGATTATTGAAACTACACAGCAGGGTCATTTGTAAACGAGTTTGAGTGTTTTTAAACTGGAGATGGACAAACCAACGAGTGAGTCTGTTAGTGAGGGAGAGGGAAGGAATAATGTAGACAAAAAGAAATGGAGACAGACAGACATACAGACAGTCCAAAGATGTATAATAATTCCCCAGAGGGACACTCAAAGACCAGCCCGCCACTGGCACCAGTGCCGATGCTGGGCAATGGAAGGAGAACAAGGGGGACTTAACTTCTTTACCAGATCGTTTCCAGTTTATTTGTCCATTCATCCCTGTCACATATCCCGTACTTAAGTGATACACAATGCCATTGCTTTTACCACATGTTGTCTGGACCTTTCTCTTAAGAACACACCCACGCGTCCAGAATTAAGCTTCTGAAAATTCTTGGTTCAGGTTAAACCATCCTTAGCGAGGTCGAGCTGCACTTAAGACCAGCAAGTTACTTTCAAGACATGCATCTAATGCCTGGAGAGTTCAAAGACAGTCTTTGTATTTGGTCACCAAGATAGGGTCTCCCCTGGCACTGGGACTTTGAGATGAGGAGTCCATTGCTCCAGCCTGATACCTTCTTCCTTCGCATCATCCTGATACCTTTATTTTGAAAGATTGTTTAGTAATTCTGTCAGTAGTATGTTGAATTTATTTCTCACAACAACCCAGTCCCAGCTCACCACATTCAGCAGCTCCTCATTGCTACACACCTGCTTGACTGTGTCATACCCGACTGTTTGTCTCGATACCAAGCTACCCAGACCAAGGGTGGCGATGTAATGGTCGATATCATTTTATACTTTGTCCACCACAACTTTGCTTCTCCATCGATCCACTACAAAACGTCTTGTTGGCTGGATAAATGCAATTGCCTGGCAGCAAGTCGGGCGACAACACCCATCCCTCTTTCCCTCCCTCTCTCTTTCTCTCCCACCCACCTCTAGCTCCACTGCTTCTTGCAGGCAGCCAGACAACCAGTTCCCTCACAGACCGAGGAAAACTTCCCAACAAGTCTAACATTGATGAAATAAAGAAAGACACACACACACACACACACGCACACACACACACACACAGAGGAAAGATTTATTTCAGTCGGTCGTATAGATGTCTACAGAAGTTAAATAACGGTATCCATGGCACGCATAAACTTGAATTCTTAACCCCTTTGTGGAAAAATCGAACTTATTTACAGCACAGCCCTCCTGTTTCTCTTAGTTGCACTGGGAGGGACAGATCGCATTACAGTCAGTACTGAGCTGAGTGGTTGCCTCAATCTTGTTTTTCCTTCCTTCCACCCGCCTGCATAAAGTTTATATATGTGTATATTTTTATGCATATGTATGCTCGCACGTGTGTTTCTTGGTGTGTGTGTGTGTTTGTTTGTTTGTTTGTTTGTTTGTTTGTTTGTTTGTTTTCCTGCGTGCTTGTGTGTGAACTGAACCAAAGGGCAGTGGGTTGGGAGAGACGCCGCCGACCAATTCTAGCCAAGAAAGGGACAGATGCAGTGTGAGTGCTGCTGGCAACCACCCTCTCTCTCTCTCTTGCTCGCTCTCTCATTTTGTTTCTGTCATAGTTTCTGGAATAACGTCGTTATAGATAGATGATAGATAGATAGATACATTTCTCAGGGATAGCTAATACACGAATCATTCAGACGATGCATGAAATTTCTTGTTAACTACGACTCACGAAAAGAGGACAGACAAATAACTTGATAATCAATAATCATAGATGATGATAAGATAATTATGACGATGACAATCCTAAAAAAAAAAAACAACACTCGGCTCAAAGTGCCGATTCTAAATTCTATATTAAAGAGAATTCAGTGGAAATATCGCCTCGCCATGTATCATCCCTCATAACAACAGAAATCAACCACATCATTAGTCTACCACCAAACATTATTTTCCTCCGTGAAAACCTCCGACCTAACCCTGTCCACGCTCGTGACGACCTTTATGTAAATGACAGGGTTCAGTGCCGTTCATACCCGCGATATGTCCTGGCTCTGTGTTCACTCTTGCTCAACTCCTCGAGACACAAAAACAACATCTCTGAGATGAACAGTTGTGTGTAATGTCTGTCCTTGTTAATACTAACAATTGCGGTTGGTTGGCTGTTATTAATGTCGTGCCACAACTCGGGAATATTGTCACGATGACGAGGGTCTGCTACTAACTGTATCACGACAGTCTGCTTCCTGTCTCATAACTGTCAATATTGTCTACCCCGACATTAATAAGTATAATGCCATTTTTTACGAAGAACTGTCTGGATGGCAGAAAATTGGAGGTGGCTTGGCGTGATGGGAAGATCTGTTGAATCCAGTGTTCACCTGACACCCTGAGTCTTGGAAAGAAATGTTACAGGTTAAAGGTCACCTGTCGTCCTTTAAACCAAACGAACACGAACGATAAATGTTTCTAAAAACTACGAAAATTAGCAGAAAATTTGTGATAAGTGTTCATAGTACAGACAGAACAGGAATCTGTCCAGTTTGGAGCCTGTCATCATTGTCATCATTGTCATCAACGGTGAATCAGTTCACACAAGCATCACATCAGCTCTACTGCGCATGTACACTTGAGTTAGTTCACATCGGGAACAGATGTTAATGGCAGGCAATATTACTTATCTAACAAATCATTTGAACATCAAAGATCGTGGATAAGAAATAAGATTGAAAAACATCACTTCAAGTATTCTGTCGTGGAAGGTAGACGAAGGTCGAATAATGAAAAGATTCAAACAAATATTTTGTAAAAATAATTATTTTTACATCGAGAATAAATAGTTCAGAAGGATTGGAAGTCAAACGTTTACTTTAAAATCAGCAAAACCGGATTACGTCACGAGTTTGGCCTTAATGCGCATGTCTGTAGGCGTTTATCTTGAGAACGGAAGGAAGGAAGATATTGGCCCAAAACAGTGAGGAAACAGTGTACTACCCTGAGCTTCATCCAGTTATCAGGGAAAAATGAAGCTCACTAAACGTCAATGTCCAGCGGGAGGATCACATCGCGTGCTTCAGAAGGATTTCTCTCTCGCACGTGCGATCTCTTGCATTTCTACGACAGTGTAAAAGCATTTAGCCACCAGCTCTAATCGTCTCTAATTCAATTCCAGCAATTCTCAGTGATGGCCGCTTCGTGTTTTTTGATTTTACGCCGGATAAGCAGCAATGGCTGTCTTAAGTGCTGCGCCGTTAAAGCGTTTGTCGGCCATTTTGTGCCTGAGAGGGTCTCACAGTCGTTGTTTTTCTTTCGTCTTGGCGGTAATTATGTCACCAAATGCGAATTACCCCCTGAAGGAGGACAGGACCGGTCAGTGCTGCCACAGAACAACAAACACCGTCAGCTATGAGACGTGTGCAAAAGGCGTCTTGGGCAAAAGGTTGTTTACAGCTCTCGCCTGTAAACACTATTAGTGTCATTGCTTGATTGATTTCACGTGCAAGGTCGTCCTAATATCGATTTGGAAAAATACAAGAAAGTAGTTTGGGTGGTGTTCGCTAAATAGAAGAGGGAGTAAGCAGTGCAGACGACAACGAGGCAGGTCGTCTGCAAGGAAGAGTATGTTGTTCGTCAGATAAGGAAGCGGATCGTTAACAACTGCACTCGTCGTGTTGCTGACGTCTATGGTGGTTGAACATCATTTCACACGACAACGAACACGGAGTGTGTTTGAGAGTGTTTTGTCAAGTGTTTTGGTACCGTTTGCCCTAACTTCTTGACGACTGTCTTTGTAAACAAGTTTCAATGATGGCACTTGTTTACGTGTGTTGTTGTTGTTGTTGTTGTTGTTGTTGTTGTTGTTGTTGTTTTGTGTGTGTACCTGTGTGTGTACGTGTATGTGTGTGATAGAGAGACAGATATAGTGAGAGACAATTGAGGTTCGATCCCCTCCTCTCTCTCTTTGCAAAGCTTCTTCGTTCCGGAGCTTCGGCAATGATACGCTGTTAGCTTGACATAGAATTCAAATTCCATCGGTTACATTCGATTTAATACTTCAGTGGATACTATCAGATATTATAATATAGTCTGGCAACGCTTCCCCGAGTTCTTCTGTAATGCGGGTGTCTAACAGTTCGCAATGGTCTCCGTCACAGCTACAACAACTCACCCTACATTGACACTCGGGTAATGAGTTTCTCTCATAAAAAAACTTATAACTTATAAATCTTATTAAAAAATCTTATAATCTAAATAACTGATTTTATCTTACTACATCAGCATCATAAAATGATCGGTCAAGTTTTCTTTCCTTCTGCCGCGACCGATATAGCAAAGAAAGATGGAATGGTGGACCCCAGTCTTTTTGCTTTTTTCTATATCTACAGTCGACTTGACCACCTGTGGCTTCATCTCCCCGCAACCACATCATCTGCTGTGCACCATCTGACAAACACTTACTGCTCTTAACTACATACTGTGGAATGTGTGACAGTGGTAGACAAAGACATTTTAATATTTATATGACAGTCGCGTGGAAAGCGCGAGAAACACACTCGACATAAGAATATCGTCAAGATGGTCGGGAAGGTGAACTTTGTCGACCCCGGCCCTGTTCTTAAGCTTCTTTCCTGGCGAGATCACGTGGACAGAGAGGCTGATCGATTCGGGGGTCTGGACGCTTGACCTCGACTACGTCACCGCATCACATACCCTGCTGCGTCCGAACGTGTCTGACGTCACGAGCGGTGACTGTCACACTGCGCATGCGCAGCACAGTAAGGGCTTTCGATTGGTTGAGACTGTCCACTTGTAACAAGTTCCATACAGCTCCATGCTTGTATCCGCGGAGTTTGATATGTAATGTAACTCCGTACTTGTATCCATGTTGAGGTTGTAACAGTCCTGTGACACCCGAGCGACTGTAAATACCATGGTAACTATGGTAACCTTCACTTTTTCCGTAAAGGAATCAGGCGATAAAATAAAATCAAAGAACATAAAATGTCGATGTAAATAATTCATAATAATTCCCTGGCTTCCTTGGATTATAAATGGATTTATAGGTTAGAGGTTGGGCACGACGGTGCTTGTAGGGAGAAGTCGACAGATATGATCATCTCAGGCTCGAAAACAGGAAGTGATCACGTGGTACAAATCGATGTTTGTTAATGTGGAAACATTTATTGTTACATACGGAATGAACAACTTAGGCCGGTGAAAATGTTTCTACTTTTGCGACTGCTCGAAACACATCTGACCCAACGAATCGTTGACGAGGGCCTTGTGCTTATTTTTGGAAGAAGAGTTTCAAGTTTATACTTTGTGTTTCGTTGAAATAAAGCGCTTGGCTGATAAAAAAACAAATCACAAACCCTCTCTGACAAATCTCTCGTCACAACAGTTTATATTTGTTTTGACAAGTTCATGCATTCTGATTCTGTGTCACAACTGTTTATGTCTGGCGAAGAGAAGTCACAACCTTTAACTTTTTTGATGACGCTGCGTCACAACGGTTTATGTTTGTTTTCATGTTTGTTAACACTAATCCATAACGGCTGCATCTTCGTGACACGATGTAAATAACCCTCTGTCTCCTTTTCGGTAATATCACAAAGACATATACATGTGACAAGACTGAGCCGGGTAACAGTCGTTACCTTCCTATCAAACATTTCTAGAATCAAACTTTTTAACTTTTCAACAGTGGAACTCGAACCTCAACAGCAGGATCTCACTGCTTAGTATCGTCTACTCACGTATCTCACCCTCCCACGTCTCCAGGCGGTGGTGGTGGGGTAGGTGCCGGACTGCTGCAAGTTACTGCGCACAAACCACAAGAACATGGAGAGTAAGTACAACACTTACCTGCGTGGTGCACGTCCTGCTCAAGCGCCGAGTCCAGCGAAGGAAGTTCGATGCGCTGCCGGAAGCCGCGTAACACCAAGTGCCGCTGTCAACCGCCGCTTGGCCACAGCGAGGCTGGCTTGACACGCGACCACAAGGGGCGGCAAGCGCTCGTCCCACCGCGCGTCACCACCCTGGCTCGTGCGGCCGCACATAGTATACAGCAGCAGCAGCAGCAGCAACTTCTTAGCCTCATCTACAACCTCGCCAGTTTTCTTTTCCTTTCCATCCTCGCTTGAGGTGCGCAGCTTTTGCACTTTCACGCGAGATCTCGCGGTACGTGGGTGGCTGCCGAAGGTTGAGCTTGAGAAAGTTTGTGGTGCCGCCCTCTCTGTCTCTCTCTGTCTCTCTCATCCTGGCGGTGGGCGGAGCGTTTCTCTGCGTACCGCCGCGCGGCGTCTCGGTGCACTGCGGTAGGCGCGTCTGCAGCTGGTGTAGGGTGATCCACTGAGCCATCGCGGCTCCTCCAGACTGCTGTCGTGGTGCACGTGCGAACTTCTCCACACCCGACATTTATAAGCAGGATGCGCACAACCTCCGACAGATAATTTCGTGAGGAGTCATTTTTAACAGAGATCATACTCGTCTCCGGATAGAAAATGGGTGGGTGGCTGGATGACGGTTGGTGGTGGGGTGGGTGGGGAGGGAGGAAGGATGAGCTCAAGGGAGAGAAGACAACTGGTCTATGGCAGCCAGTCGACACCCCGACTTCTGGATGGTGCGGAGGATCGAGGCACCCTGCTGGGGTATTTTCTGGGTCACGGGAGGCGGTGCAGTCGGTGGTTTCGTGGCCTGGACAGAAATGGGGCACGAGGAGGACAGGGGTCCTTTGCTGGAGGGAATGAGAAATGTAGTGGGCAACACACACACACGCAAGCTGTCTGCTGTTCTCTCTCTCACACACACACACTGAGACACGCGTCTTTCTGTCAGACTCACGTGCTCACGAGCATGTGGACACAGAATTTCATGCTCAGGTCACCTCGGGTCCACATGTGGCGACTGTGATACACGCACTGTCTTTGAACTGCACGTGCCGGGGATGAAGTAATGAAGCTGCTATCAAGCTCCAGACATATTTTCTGTAACTGGACGACTGCTGATCAGAGTGGCCTCGCCTGGTCGAATATTTCCCGGCGCGCACCGATCTTAGCATCAAATGCATTTCGATTTGGTCCTTTGTTCTACCCTCCGACCCATCACACCCACACTTACCACTCTCTGTGTCTCCTCTGTCCCATTCTTCAATCGCTCCAACTTGTCTACCCCTCCCACAACCACCACCACCTCCTCCAATATCATTTTCTCTCTCTCCCCCTCTCTCTC